>CABFOQ010052312.1:8657-27262 GCA_900660455.1 Gephyroberyx darwinii
CTGGATAACACACACACACACACACACACACACACACACACACACACACACACACACATCCAAACCAACGTTTATTTTCATGACGTGATCAAGAATTCCATGGAAGCCATTTAAATCAATCAACTAGATTACCTTTCAATAAATTGATCTGAATTGGATTACCAACTTTCTGAGTCTCATGTACTATTCACACATTATTACTGTAAAACTCTATGGTAGCCGTCTTATCTGTACCACGCAACAGACTACTTTTTATCCTTTCAAATTTTGTGGGAAACACTAAACCAGACCTGGCATTTTACTACTTTTAATTCCACCGATAGCCAGTGAAAACAGAGGTTCGTAATGCTTCAATACGTTTGGAAAACCGTTTGGAAAACCGTTTGGAAAACCGTTTGGAAAACCAGGTCCTGGGCTGCTCTATTTGTCAAGCATCTAAGACTTTATTTACATAAGATCACCAAGTCTGATGTTCAGCTAAATTGGTGGCACCGATTAGATCATTTCACGGCACACAGGCTGCAGTTATATTACAGGACACGTCGGCAATTTTCTGATAATAGTCATAATGGTTGGTTCCCAACTTTTCAACAGAGTCATTGTCAAAAGTAAACGTAAAAGACAGATGCCATGCAGGGTTATGGTTTGACTGTTTGCTATGACTTTCCTTCAATGGGAATGGCTACAACATAAGTGACAGGACATGTACGGTGCTTCATCTGAGTATCATCTGATTCAGTGTGTTCATACAGGAATGATAAGATCACATCTCATCCACACATGGTTAGAAAATCTGTCTTTTTGTGTGTATGTAAACCCAGTATAGAGTTACACAGCAAATCAAATTTCTGGTGCCTGTGTAACTCAACTGCAAGTGCTCATCTAGATTTAGTTTCCTCGTTCATTCATTGTGAACGTAACAAAAAGGGTCTGAGCGACTGAAAGTCTGATCTGAGATGCTTGATAGTTTTGGATGCTGGGTCAATATGGAAATCCATCCACTTTCTTGCCCAATACAATTAGATTTAGATTTTAAATTTGTTTTTAATCTGTGAGGGCATGACACAAATCAACCTCAAGCGTTGTGTTTTAATATGTTGATGATGTTCATTTTCTTGTGTTTACATTTTCTGGAAGGCAGGAGACACTCTGCACAGGTCACCACTTTGATACTAATGAGACATTTGAGATATTTGTACAAATTTACTTCATGAATGACACCCTGGTGCACTCCTCCTTTGGACAGAGTGTTAATGTGGTATGCGTGTCCTGTTTCTGTGACTAAAGCAGCATTTTCAAATATTTTTCACATAATTGTTGTAGGTTCTGCTACTATGTCTTTATTATCCACTGCTGTCATCAAAGAGCAAAGCACTTGGTCTTATTAATCGCTGTTGTTATGTAATAATGTAGTTCAATGATTGTGATACATCTTTGTTTAATCTGCAAAGTTGGCCATATATCAGGCTGTAGGATTCATCTCAAAATTATAGGCTGCATTTACACTGAAACAGAATATTACGTCACCCTATGTGGTACAGATTGGACCTTTTCAGCATAGTTTAAACATGGTTTCTCCCAGTTTAGGCCCAGATCTGTGTGCCTAAGTTCACGACATAACACTCTTGCTGTGCCAGATCTCTGTTCACAACACTTCCGGGGACTGCAGAGGAAAGGGCTTTTTAGAGCTGCAGAGAGAATGTTTCTGAAAATATTTTCTAATGTTTTGACGTCAGTGTATCTTTATCTCCCTGAGATAATAATGTGTCTGCAACCCACTCATTGGACAGTGGGATGTGTAAAACCGATTAGTAATAATCAGGATGTTCCTCTCTACTTTGTTGAGGTGTAATGTGCTGTGAATGACTGTTTAAATAATAAAGTTGGATTTTGATCAGTGTGTTGAGAACCGCTGAGTCAAGTGTGTCATGAATTAACCTACAGGTTCACTATTGTGGAGAGCTGAGGTACAGCTGTGTGCAAACCAGCACTAGACACCACAATCTATTGGCTCAGTAGTTGAGATTATTGATGCGTTCAAATCGGTACAGTTCTATTTTTATGAATGATACGGAAACACATTTTGTAAGTAGGTCATTTCTTTATTAATTAGGCCATCACTCAGGACTAGTAAAAAATCACATTTCTGTTGCTGTGTACATGCAGAATAAAAACATCTTCCAATGAAGAGGAACAAAAATACTTACGCTACATAAGTTAATGTGAGCGCTAAATGCAAAATGTATTACAAAAGGACCATTTTTGAGGTTCCAAGTAAATATTGTGAGTATGATTTTCATCACTAACTTCAAAGTAGTATTAGTATTACGAGTGGGGGGACATACTGCATGTTTAGTACAAAGACTATAATCCTTTCCCCATCCTTTTCCCTTAATCCTTACTTTGTTCTGTAAGTAAGATGATATCAAATCTGTTGCCATATGCAAGCTGACATTGTAAGACATAATTTAATGAGAGCATCTGCAGTAGCTGCATGTTTGTCCCAATCAAACCTTCACCCTGAAACCGTCAGCAGAACAGGCTGTGTCCGGTATCCCTTATCTCTCGTTAGACGTTGACTCGGACATCAGCCATGGTCACTCACATACAAATGCACATACACGCTGGGATTGTTGACTTATATTCATTTCCTAATCTTCACCCTTACCCTAGTCTTAAAAATGACCTTTTGTGCTCAGTCACACGTGACCACCATTTTATCAAGAGAACCTCCTCTTACATACACACATGCACACGCAGGCTTACTGGAAGAGGGCATGCTGGGGAGAGGCATTAGGAACATTAAGGACAAACACACACCAGTACGACAGTTCAATGGCTTTTAATGGTAATGCGATATTTAATGATTCTCTGATCAGATGCATTATCAGACATAGTGGCATAACAGTTACAGCAAGTCAGGTCTAAGAGTCGGGTCCATTTCTGGGAATCTGCAGGTTTATCATTGTTTATTCAGTTAGGGCAGAGCAGACGATACGCACTTCCCCTCTGGCCATCCCAGAAATGCAATTACAGAAAACATGACTAACTGGGAGCACAGGATTGATAAGATCAGACAGATACCAAAGATAGGTAGAGTTAGCAATAATCAAGGAGATAATTATAGATGAATCCACAGATTTATCTGATTTCTTGTGATGTCATTTCCAGGGGTCACCCAAATTTTACTATAAGAAAAGCAGATGACAAGATGCTCTGACACTAACACGTTTTGAGAGGGAGAAGAGGCGAGGATACACAGGAGAGAATGTTCTGGCAGGATTCAGTTCTAGGCCAGGCCTGGGAACAAGTGGCTTCAGAGGCAGCGGTCCTAATCACAGCCCCAAACCTGGGCATCACTTTCCTTAAACAATGTATCATTATCTTAACCACTGATAGTACCTGTGGATATGGGCTAATGCCAATATTCAGTATCAGCCAATAATGTTTGTGTCCCAATATCTCTCAAGCAAAATAGACACATGATGAGACTGAGACAACCACAAAATGTCCCATTTCTGAGTCACATTGCATTGGCTTACTAAAACCGGATGTCAGCAAATTAGTGGTATTATGTAACTAAGTGGAAATTAGATTCTGGTATTACTGAAGAAATAAAGACTCTGGAAATGGGTAAGTGATTAAGAGAATATAGGTATTTTGTATTGTGGAATTTTGTAAATGTATCTTACAGGCGCTGAAAAAGTCCAAAACAAAAGCAAAAAAACACAGGCCACCTGCCTGGACAGGATTTATTATTTGAACCTTTGATAATGAGAAATAATGCCATGTCTCCATCTTTTTCCAGTAGTAGTCTTTACTTAGTATATACAAATGAATCATAAGTACCACTTCCGGTATTGGTTATTTCATATTTTTGCTGGCCTCATTGAAATGTATGTGACTCTGTAATTGTTTTTCTGTGCACCTTCTTATTACTATAAACCAAAGTAAAGTTACTACACTGAACTGGTTGGAGGGGGAGTATAGGGAACTACTGTGGCCTTAATAAATAAAAGATTGAGAAAGGAAACCTATACAAAAGAGCCATGGTCTTCCTGGAAAGGGGTGGGGAATG
Source organism: Gephyroberyx darwinii (assembly GCA_900660455.1). Taxonomy (NCBI): domain Eukaryota; kingdom Metazoa; phylum Chordata; class Actinopteri; order Trachichthyiformes; family Trachichthyidae; genus Gephyroberyx; species Gephyroberyx darwinii. The sequence continues at coordinate 12,736 of CABFOQ010052312.1, forward strand.
TAGGTAGCATCTTTTAAGAAATAAACGTCAGCATTCATAAAATGCAGTCATATTTGTTACACTCCCTCAGCAAAATAATTTAACTCTTTAATACATTAGACTAAAATACAAAGCAGACTATAAAATCCCAAATCACATAGCTCGACTGAAAATAATTCATTTGAAACAATTATTTACAGCGGTTCAAAGAATTACACTCTTCTAGTTTTGTTGTCTTTGGGAAAATGAAACAGACGCACCAATGCACACACAGAGGCCTAATGAAAAGATGTAAAGAAAATAAAAGGAAACTTGAGCAACAGTCTCCTCTCTTTCAGGGTTATGCCCACAATAGTTGAAACATATTTAGTTAAAATTCTACCTGAAAATGTATAGAGGTTGTCCATGTCGCCTAGGAGGAGGTTATAGCTTTCTACATAGTCAAGAGCTCATTGAATGAAAAATAACGCTTTGAGTTGTTGATGTACAAGCATATGGTAGTCCAAGGAGATGACACAGGCTAAAGAAATAAATCACAGAAGTATGCTCACAGGATATTTGGACATCAAGACAGCCCACAATCATTTTCCACCAGATGCTCTGTTGAGGCTAGCTTCCTCAACCTGCAGTCACAAGTGTAACATTTTGATTAGCAAGGGGCTGTACCGCTTGTTTCCAGTGCACATGGTATACAGTTCTGTTAGTTTGTCTTTAGTATGCTAGCAATTTCAAAAGAGACACAACGATCCCTGTTAGTATGGTGATAAAATCTATTAAAATCAGTTGCTGCCATTTTGAGGAGGATGGAGAGAAACATGGAGAGCAGTTTGAACAAAGAACAAATTCTACATGTAATCACGCACTTATCACTTCAGGAGTCTACATCAGCATCCTTTCACTTCCGCCATAATATAAAGTACCTTCTTAACATCTGAAAGACCGTCGCCTTCTGGAAATGTCTAACCGGGGACCAGCAGCTGTGGACTTCTTCACCTCATCACTCCCATCAGTGTTTCCTACCAGTGACAAACCCACAGAAACTGAAGGACTGCAGGTCTGCACAGCAAGCAAACTGTTAGAGAAGACTGTCCTGATAGTCACAAAGACTTCTTGGTTCTTTCAGCTTCCTGGAACCGCATTACTGTTCTTAAGTCATCTATTACAATTCTCCATCTCTCTAACAGGCTGATAGGGGGCAAGATAGTGCCAATTAAACAAACACAGATGATAACAATAAAAAACAAAGCGCTTTAAAGTTTGAGAATTACCATTATTAGTCTGCATTTCATAAATACATGGATTGCCCCAGCTTCACACAGATGCCTTGCGTTTTAGCCACATTATTGCATAAAGCCATCTAATGTGCAATCTGAGTTTGTGTTACAAACAAAAATGCCCAGACTAAGTAACATATTTGACCTTGGTTAGATAGTGGTTACAGTGAATGACTCAGGAGCGAAACAGGCAATCAGCACACGGCAGACTTGATGTGTTATTTATGGTCCATGCCTTCAATTTACCATTGAAAATACAAAATATAAATCACAGAATTTCTTGTAATTTTGCATTCTTTGCGTTCTCCGCTAAACTGTACACTTAGGCACTTTTCCACACTGAGACAAATTTCAAATATACAGTAGACTTAAAGGCATGTGATGGACATGTCGAGAATTCTATTCATACTCCAATCATTGCCTATGATTTTATAACTCAGACTGAGAATTTGTATGAATAGAAAGAGCATCACACACAATTTATACTATTGGATGAGGTAATTTGGTGGGACTATATGAAAGTTAACATCATCTGTGAACTATGCAACTCATATGGAAAGTGAAATGCCTCCTCAGTTAGACTGGTCCAGAGAACAACACACAATGACAAAATAAGAGAAAATAAATACAAAAACAATTAAAAAAAAGTTGAAATTGATGAATATGTCCATTTATAGCCAAGACTATTGCTAAGAGATGAGATCACAGAACGACAAAAAAAAGAGGCTGTGCCTTTTAGTATGTGTGTGTGTGCACGCACCTATATTTACATTGTATCTTCTGTGTTGGGTTTTTTGTATGTACGCGTTTGTGTGTGCAAAATGCTCCAGACACAGCCAGCTGTCAGTGACCATTAATGATCTGTGACGTTGGTGTCGAGGTGGTGGGTGCGGTTGATGTGCTGGGGGCCGTGGTGAAGAAGTTGTCTTCTCTCAGCTTGAGATGCTCTGGGAGCTCCAGCTTTGCCTTCGCCTCCTCAATGTCGTTGTTGATGGCTGCTATTAGGGCTTCTGTTCAGCAGAGATGGAGACACGGAGAGAGGAGTTGAGAGAGGAATGAGATAGGGAGAGAAATAGGGTTGGAATGAGAAAGACAGATAGAAAGGGAAGAAGGGAATAAGAAAGGGATGAGGGGAGGGAGGAAGAATAGTGAGTGCAAAGGAAGGGTGGAAGCAAAGTGTGTAAGATTAAAATTGGAGGGATGGGTAAACTTATATCTGGGAAACTGCTATCAGATCATCCACACAAAGATGAGAGTTTTGTTTTGTGTGTGTGTGTGAGGTGTGTTACCAAGTGAGTCATAGCTTCTCTCTGGACGGATGTAGCCCACCATAACAACACTGAGGATCTGTCCGTAAAAATCCTCTTTGAAGGTGTGGATCACATGGGTCTCCTGCAATTAACAACAGTTTGTTTCTTTATTTTGAAAATGTAACAATGTATTTTTCTGTGATTTTCTTTTATGCTCTCAAACCAGAAGGTGTTAGAACGATTTTGCATCCCCATTTGTGACAATCAGGGATGCAATATAGCTGCAGGCAAAAGGCCAGATATGGGATATGTGGCCATCCTTGGATGCAGAGAACATGCATCTTAAACTGATCAAGGTTAGGAGCATTAACGTCTAAGACCAAATGTGGTCCTTGATTATATATCAACAGTGGCAAGTTAGTCGTGGGGAGAAGTTATAAATGTGGAGAGAAAATGGTCCCTGGGAAATTTAACCAACAGTAAGTAAAGTGTTTTCCTTGCCTATTAAACTTGTTTCCCTGCCCCCAAAATTGTCATGTTCAATATTTTTCCACTTCTTAATGGGCTCTCTTGTCTCATGTTTGCAATAAATGCTATTTGGAAGTACAGAATAGTCTGCAAACCCATCGTCAGCACGTAAACCTCTCTTAAACTCAGGGATAACCTTGCAACAGCTACCTTCAAATGAGGACAAATAAATGTCTAATCATGAATAAAAACATTCTATTTTTGATAACAACTGACTGGGGAAATTTATATTTTCACAAACTACAACCAGCATTAGTTGATATGCATCAGTGATTTAACAAACTACCGTACTATCAAGGAACATGTGCAGGGTTTTTCCTGGGTAATTCCAAGGGGCCGCCTGGGTCATTTCCCATGCTGCCTTGATAAAAATATGCCCAGTGTCAAGTTAGTTACACTGCAGGGACAAAGCATGTCGAAGTTTGTGCCCGGGGCATCCTGGTGGCTACTTTGTGCTAAGTTAAACACAAAAAATAATCTATCATGATACTGGGAACAAGCAAACCCACTAAAATACAAGCCTAGTGATGGTGCAGTGGCAGATTGTTGCATGATGACAGAATATTCCATCGGGCACAACATCACCGCAACGCTAAAATCAGAAATGGCATTTGAAAACAACTATTTACTCAGATTAAGATTCTCCTTTAGCTCACCCTCCTGAACAATGTCAGAAATCTTATGATTTTTATTTATGGAGGCAAAGCCTAGCCTATAGTACAAAAGCTATGGGTTTCTTTGTGTCTGTATGGGTACTGATGGATAAAAAACTAAATGTTTTCTAAATTTGTGAAAAACTGACTTTTTAGTACAGGATACTAACAATGAGCAAGTGCTGCCAGGAAGTTTGGTTTCACCCCTAGCTCTTTAAACCACTTGTGTTTCAAGTGAATGCTGTTCCATTACTGACCATGGACTTCTTGGTATTTTTGTAATACGGGTTCCAGCCGATGCTCATCACCATTTTGCAGATGTCCCCGTTGCCCACACAGGCCCAGCCATAGTAGATCCCTGTGCTGATATCTGCTGGAAGATGTTCCACCACTGAGTCTGGGAAGTTGGCTGGATATGGGAGGGAAGACGTGAGGAACGAAGGAAAGAAAGAAAGAAAGGTCACATTCATTAAAAAGATACATGAAGGGAAGGACAGGGCAGAATTGGAGAGATCCAGTACAAAACACCTACTTTGAGAAAACATGTGACCTGAAATTCAATATTTCTTATTTCAAGATCTTAAGATAACTAATAACTTTAATGTTAATCCAGTTTGTTTGATTTTAATGTCTGAAATTGTTTTCTAACTTGTTCCACCTGTTTTTAAACACAATTCTTCACTTACTTGAGGCCATATGTGCATAGACATAACACTCGGAGTGTGAAGGTTATTTAGGTTGAAGGTCATTTATGAATCTATTTATTCTTTATTATTATTGTTCTGCTCATTGGATTGCCATTGCATGATCCTGTGCATGATTTGCAGTAATTATAAAAAAGGTCTCTGTCTGAAACTGGGGTGCTCAAACTTTTTGACATGGAGTGCCTTGGGCTGAAACGTAACCTATGTGATGGACTGAGGGGAAACTCTACTGTATGTAATTGGACAATGATTATTTAGAACAAGTGGGCTTTACGTTTTTTGATCTTAGGTCACCTTGGTGTTTGTTAAAGTGCATTGTGATGAGTGAAGTATTTCAAAACCACCCCCGAAAACCTAATTAAATTACATCAAAATAGTCCAAACAGACTATCTCATCCCTCTCTGGCACCCCTCTTTGGAAGGCCAAAAATACCTGTGGAAGAACTAATCACATCACAGGCCTATAGGGCCAAATACTGATAGCTTTAAAATACTCTATAGCAAGAAGGTACTGTACTGTGTTGGCCAAGGAAGGCATGAGGGTAAAGGTCGCAGGACAGGGTAATAAAAAGTAATGACATTATGATATTTATATATACATGGTTTTGGTTTACCTTTCTATAAACGCGACAAGCTGGTGGTATTCTTTAGGTGCCAAGGCTCCATTAATGGTGATTAATATGTGATTAATAAATGCTTTAAATAAAATGATATGCCAGTCATGTAGTCTGGACGGCTCATTTGGATTGGGATATAACGTCACTACAATTCTACGGGAATATTCCATCATTTTAAACCATCATCAAGGTCGAATAATCTACCAAGTAACGTAGTAATTCACTTTTACCGCATTTGAAGAACGTTGTTTCATAAAACTAATGATGTGTTGAGCGATGAACAATATGTCACATGTTAGACCCGGGCATGAGTCAGAATAACTTGAACTAGCGTTATTAAAATGATATCGAACGGTAACGTCTCTCTGGTCTAGTTAGCGTTAGTTACCATTAAAAAGAGATAGCTGCTTTGAGAATAGACGACCTAGGCCGTTGCAAAGCCCATATAAATTAATCGCAGGTTAATACACTTACCCGTGGGTATTCCCAGTTCTTTGCTTCCTCTCCCGAATCCTCGAACCACCTCTCCCCGGCAGAAATACGGAAGGCTCTTCATGTCTCCTTCGGAAAAGCTAGCCTTGTCTTTGATAGACACAAGATGACCTCGAACGACACAAGGAAGCTGATCAGCGAGCCAGCCAGCACTATTCTTTGGGGAAGCCCTTGCTCAACCAACTAGTACTAGATCTGGCCGTGTCAAAGATCAGCGTTCGCCCTTGCGTTTGGCACTAGCTTTACCTAGCAGGCTAACTAACTTGAGTTAGATTAGCTTTATTCAGCAGCAAATGGTCAAAGTTGCGCCAGCTACGCTAAGCTAACTTTTCTAGCCTAGCCAATGATAGCTTGTTTAAGAGGCCTCCTGTTCCTAAACACTCTCAAGCAAAGAGTGTTTGTTGTACAGTATAGAAAAGCTGACAACCTCCCGCTGTCAGTTAGGTCCACTGGTATGATGGCGAAAATTAAGTGCCTCTTTTAGTTACGTAGATGAAAGAGGTTCTGCGTATGCGTAAAAGCCGCGGTAACGTTTCTGCTGATGTCATGGGCCGCGTGACCAAAGCGGAGACGTATGCTTCACGTGCTGTCGGAAATATAAAAAATATCAATTGCCTTTAATTAAATAAAACTAGCTAACTGGGCTTTGACTACATTATTTATTTTGACATTAATTAAGACCATAGCCTGCCGAGGTGTGTGTGGCTCTCTCTATGAGAACTATGAGTTTTTCAACCAAGGACTTAAGTTAGTTGCTACCTTTCAAATAATAATCCATAGCGTTTTCATATTAGTAAATGTCCATTTTGCTTCTCTCTATCAGCGATTGCTATAACACAGTAGTTATTAGTGAACAACCTATAGCCATCTCATGAAAGCTTTTACATTTGCTGTTCTAAAAACCCAGTGTTGGGCAGGTCTTTCCCAGGAAGTGGGAAGTGAGTCATTTTACATTTTCAGTTTGTTTGTAATACATTTTCTGATGTGTACATAAGCCTATTTTGTGTTTGTCTATTATTAATAATTTATTAAATTAATAAAGCACTTGTCATCCCAAAGCACGTTCAAATGAACACAGAAATGCATGTATTTTTGTTGTGAACAATGACAGGCAGCAGGGGGCGCAACCGAGCTAGCCATTTGCCATGTAACAGAGGATGAGCTAGCTTTCGAGTTGATTTGACCTTCGTGAAAGGTATTCATTAATCCTGAACCTAAACAAGGCTACAGAGTCTTGAGTGATGTGGGAATTTTAGAAATAAAAGTTTTCATCATGTACCAGCTGGTAATCACTAAATTGATTCTGAAATGCTTGGTTGTCCAAAGCCTTAGTCAGTGCTTTCCACAAAGATATGAAGAAGTCAGCTAATGGGAAAAAGCTAGGGGGGGTCTGTGTGCAAAAAAAATTTGCACACAAAAGCCCTTTTTTGGTGGCCTCTAGTGCATTTTCAGTACATTCTAATGCCACTATTCCTTCATATATATTATATATATTCATATTAATTACTGCATTTTTCAAAATTATTTTTTAAGAATCATTACACCTTATTTGTTTTATTTATTTACTGGCATTGTAACTGTAAGGTTTTTGCCCCACAAGCTGTATTTTTGAAGGGAAATTCTACATTTGGATCGTAACGCATCTATACAAATGAATGCCCCCAAAGCCATAATGCAAATACAATATATTGTAAAAAGAAAAATAATGAGAGCTCAACGGTGGTCAGTCTACTTCACCCTTTCTTTCATAGCCAGATTTATTCTGTGCCACTAGCCTCTGAGGTGTTTCGCAGGCCTGAAAATAGAACACATAGCTAGCATATTTGAACATGTCTTTGTGTGATACAAATATACATAGTCTACAACAGGGCTATTAAACTTTGTTGGCAAGTGGGCCACATAAAATAATACATGGGACAGGTGGGCCGGTCAATCTACCCCTCCTCCTTTCTTTTTATATTACTGTGCATTTACACAACATCAGCCTACTTTCTAATATTGTCCATGTTATTGTCACTCAATTATGCGTCCTGTGTGACAAATACGGCATGAATTTCATATGTTGATTGTGCAGTGTTTTGTATTTTTTATTATTAACATTATTATATTAATTGCCAGCAGTCTGGTGGGCCGTTTGAAACATTGCAAAGGGCCGGATCTGGCCCACGGGCTGGCTGGCCTGGTCTACAACATCCCCGGAGCCTATTACCTATAAAAACATTTGGACCTCAAAAACATAAAAGAAAATATCTAAAGTGATGCGGCGCTGTCATCCCACACTCCTGGTTCAAACTATTACCCATTCACTTGTTCTAACATTAAATGCAACAGTCACACAAGTCACAAGGATTATGTGGCAGAAAGATAATAAAAGTATGATCTGATCAATTACAAACCTGAAAGATGAACAGGAAAATTTTATGTTGGTCTATTAAACAACATGACTTGGCTAGGGCTAATGCGGCTACAAAGTGGTTGGCAACAGGTCTGAAACCAAATTAAATCCACCGACCACAGCTCAATTATTTCATTAGCAATTACTTTGACTCAACTTCAATCACAAAACATTCTTGAATATCAAACATTTTCGCAGACCGGTGTTATGTTGAGTTTTGCATCCCTGCCTAGAATTCCCCACAGTGTAAACTCTTAAATACCCACACTATGTGCATTATTCGACAGGGCTTGTTTTTTACCTGCAGAGAAATGCATCCCATCTTTTCTAAGGCCAGATGAGGTTCACAAGCATGGCATTTACAGTGTGAACTCTTAAGTACACACACTATGGGTGGCCTGGCTGGCTTGTAGTAAAATGAATGTTCTGCGCCCCAGAGATGTGAATGCAATTCTTGGCATGATGCAATTCTCAGCATGGATGCAATACTTGACATAACACCGGCTGGACATAAGTGAGTAGACAGCTGTTTAGCCAGTGGTTGATGACTCTGCACGACGAGGCTCCTGGTTAACAGGAAGAATATTGGAGACCAAACTAGATGCACAAGGTCTTGGGCGCAGGCAAAAAACATCTTGTAGAGACCCATTACAAAACTATGAGACTACTTCTATTAGAAGCCGAGACATAGTTTCAACAAGGACTGGTGGTAAAGACCAGATCCCAACAGGTGTGTAATCTCCAGTTTCTTGGCAATTTCTTGCATGGAATAGCCTTAATTTCTGAGAACAAGAATAGACTGACGAGTTTCAGAAGAAAGTGATTTTTTTCTGGCCATTTTGAGACTATAATCACACCCCCAAATGCTGATGCTCCAGATACTCAACTAGCCTATAGAAGGCCAATTTTATTGCTTCTTTAATTAGCACAACAGTTTTTAATGATCAATTAGCCTTTTAACATGATAAACTTGGATTAGCTAACACAATGTGCCATTGGAACACAGGAGTGATGGTTGCTGAAAATGGGCCTCTGTATGCCTATGTAGATATTCCATTAAAAATCAGCTGTTTCCAGCTATAATAGTCATTTACCACATTAACAATGTCTAGACTGTATTTCTGATCAATTTAATGTTATTTTAATTGAAAAAAATTGTGCTTTTCTTTCAAAAATAAGGACATTTTTAAGTGACCCCAAACTTTTGAGTGGTAGTGTAAGTCCCTGCACCAAATATTATTTACCAACACTTCCAAACCCCTGTATATCTACTCCATCTCTGGGGACAAAGAGGAGCAATGATTGATGATTGACAATATTATTTGGTCACGGTGATAAATTATTAGACATAGGTCACCAACCTATCAGCTTAAGGGGAACATTGGTCTTAAATGTTCCTTTAACGTGACAGGTTTTGAGATATAGCTTCCAAATAGATTTCTGGTAATTTTTCTTAATCTTTGCTCTACACTATAATGATTTTAAAAAAACACCAGTTCAAATGTGGACTTATTTAAGCTAAAGTAAGGCAATCACCACACCTTGCCATACCCAATTGATGCCCCCAAATGCTTTTATGCTTCTTTCCTTCCCCTTACAAGACCCTATCCTCATTTGGATCAGTTTGGTACTTCTTACTATGATACACACTGTGAATTTAGGTTCTGAAGATAATTAAGTTTTAAAAGGTGTGCCTATTTCTGATGATAGAGTTTGGAATGCCATAAAGGTGACTTATTAATTAGGGGGAAAGAAATCTAGTTATAGGCTAACATAAATTCACACATAATCCAACATGGGTCATCCAACAAGAGTATGCGACATGTTAAGACACTGTAGCATCACAAATAGCAATTAACTCGGACTTAAAAGAGTCCATTGATGAATGCCAAGAAATAGTGCCAGATAGTACAAGCCTGGAAAAGTAGCATTTTTTATTTTCACCAGGTTTGTGTAATGCTATAGAGTCAATGTCCATCCTTACTACTCCTAAATCTCTGTTTGGATTCACATAATTCAAACATCTCCTGAAAGCATAGGTCAGTAAAGCAGTTGTGGTGTTGCCTAGTGATGGAAATAGATATAGCCAATAAAAAGGTGGGTAAATTGTATAAGATGTTCCTCCATTACATCCCTGCTTGTATACACAACTTGCTATCTCGACAGGGTGGTATTAGGCTGAGGAGACCCGTATTTAAAAAGTTGATATATTTCTGTGTAAATAAATCAGGGGCCGTACCGGATGTAGGACATCTCTCCTTCTGATGGGCTTTTAAGGGGATGTGGGGCTTTAACCGACAAACAATAGCACTCTTGCAAATCGTATCACCTCAAGTCATTTTTGCTGCGTTTTAGGAAACAGTCAAATTAAGAAGACTGTCTCCAGAGGATTTGTTTAACTTCAGAAGGCATTTAAGAGTACAAAAAGACCAAGGGACTCTTCCGACTCCTAAGTCGCGATTTCCAGGTAAGTCCAGGCAGAGTACCAATACTAAGTGCTGTCAGCTAGTCGGCTAACTAGCATAGTATGTTGTTAGCAAGCAGCGCTTGTCAGATGCTAATTTACAGCTATTTAACAGAGAAGAATTGTTAACGTTAGCTAACATTGGCCAGTAGACAAACAGAGTGTCTTGAACTAGTTGAAAACACCTGAAATAAAACGAATATCTAGCTACCCAGCGTTAGCTAGCTAACGTTAGCAGCTCCCCTGTCCTCCTTGTGCGGCTCGGTTTATACATTAACGTCAGGTTCTGGCTGGTGTCAGCTAGATAGTTTGTTGTGTTTGGCAGCAATCGTTTGGACGCTTTGTTCATTTGCTTTTCTCAGGTGCATATGTGGTTAGATCGCTCTTTGCAACTTTGCTTTCGCCGGCCAAAGTCAAGCCATGTGTGTCAAATGATAGGACCATGCAGTCACTGGCTAACGGGCACGCTGGCTAGCTCGTTATTATGCGTTTGTTAGCCATAACCGTTACCGCACTGCCATGCACAGGGTACACTTATGTATTTTTATTCAGAGACCGTGGGGCTGTGAAACTAAGCCGTGTAGATGTCTAACGTTAAGTGCCTAACAATACAGCATGCAGAGCAGATGGCTAAGAAACACCGGGGCTTCTTTAGGCTACAATCCGTGTCCCTGCCTGCACGTCATGTACGTTTTTGGCGCTGACTTGACATGCGTAAAGATGTCGTACCATACAGAGGTTACTGGAGTTCACTGGAGTCTGCGGGTCTTTAAGCCAAGGCTAACTTTAGATCCATGAACAAGCAAGTACCGTCAGCATTCCAGTCTGATCTGAATACGAGTTACATACTTTATGGTTTGATGTTTAGCGCTGAAGAATGCTGATAATGATGCTATAAACGGTTTATCCTTTTGTGCAAAAGGCAGCTGCTCTTTGACAGTGCTGAGATCTCTTCCACATAGCTAGTCCTAGGATACAGTGAGTCTTTGGCATCCAGCCCAGTCTCGCAAAGTGAGGTCTTAGCTGTGCACTAATGAGTGCGGAGCAAAATGATTATCAAGTGGAAATGTATTTTCACATTTCATTTGGTTCCCTAGTTATTGTAGAGTCAGTTGTTTGGTGCCATGTAATTTCGTGTGTGAATGCAACTGAACAAGAAAGGGAGATGTAAAAAGAGAATTGTGGTTGTGGACGCTGTGGGGGTCTCAGATCTGGGTCTAGTACCTAGGCTCATTAATGCCATTATCCTGTAGAGGTGAGTGGACCAGGGGTGTTGTGGGCCAGGCTTGGACAATGAACAACTGTGTTGCTTCAGGAGTGATTAGAGAGCAGGGGCACAGGAAATATCAATTCTGAAAATATTCTCTGGTTTTATGTAGGCTGTTAAAACTATTAAGCAAGTGTCAGTCTGCTGTCAACACAGTGTTGTAATTGCCATTTCTCTGTTAATATCATTTGCACACCTTGCACATATGCTTTTGCTTTGGACTGTGTAAATCATAAAACTGCAGACATGTGAAAATCTGTCAGTAGTCAACATGGTGAGAATTATTTTTGGCCAATAGGAGCTCTCTCTGTTGGTAACACACTGTATCTTTGATACATTTTATTAATTTGATTTTTATGTATATATTATTCTTTACTGCAGCAATTACCAAATTTCCCCTCAGGGATCAATAAAGTTGATGTAATCTTATTTTAACTTTACTTTCACAGTTCACAATACTCAAACCTGTGTGGGTTTATGGATGCAGTAGGATATTGTCTGATAGAGGGGTGTAACTAGTATGTCCATGAAAAGCCTCATATGCCAACATAAAAGAAAAATATGATTAGACATGTGTTGTGATGACTGTTTTGATTAAACCCTCCTACATTGTATCATGGATCTTACCTGGCATGAAAATATACTTATTCACTAATTAATATCTCTGTCTGATAGCATTCTTCATAAGTTATATAAGATGTGTTTTACCCACATACTGGATATCATATGAAAGTTTGGACTATAATTCCATGCTTTACTAGCTATGGAAGCTTTATTAACCTTTTGCTCATGATTTGTGATGCTCCTCCTAAATGGTCTAGACCTAGAGCTTACAGACCTAAGCAGTCGGACCACTTTATTCATTCACCCCTTCCTTTCCCTGCTCCTATTACTCCACCTCTGTCACTGTTTTGCTGACTACAGCAAGGAGCGCCTCTTTGATTATTGAGTCTTATCAGTCATCGCTGCCTTCAGCTTATAACTATGGCTATGCCAAGAGCCCAGAGGGAGCCATTGGAGGATGGGTGGGTTGGAAGGGCTACAAGGTCATTCTAGCTCAGCCACCTCTTTACTATGTTTGTTAAAAGCCATGGGTAGATGGGTGTCATTTCTGAGATATGCCTATCTATTGACCAGATCGGTATTAGGGCTGCACGATATGAGGAAGATATTTTGAAGTTACAGGAACACACAGGATAAAATTGTAGAATTTTCACTTGAGTTCACGGCGTAACAGAACATAACGTGATGCGCACGTTATTAAATATATTATAGGCCTATTCAAAGTAGATATCGCAGTCTTTTGCGGTGTGTGTATATCAAGTGCAAGTTCATATCGTGATGACGATAATAAAACAGTTGTGTCTGCATTCACAGCTGTGCTATGTTTAGGATACGGAGCTCTTCATGCGTTGGAATGTAAATGACCTTTATTGTCCAGCCATCACAATGTAGCCTATTCTCATCTCCATTCATATGTAGCTTTTATGCCCATTGGCGAGGCCTTAGGACTGTACTCTGGCTCAGAACCTTTGACCCATTTGCTCCAGTAATGGCTTGACAGGTTATTTCTGTCTCTTTCTGTCATCTTGTATGAACCACGTTTGATGCTGTTCTGTTTTAATAATATTTGGCCCCCTAGGCCTGTTTGCCCTCTTTGTGTGGCCAAGCCATTACAGGTTGTTCAGAATGATTCTTCATTACCTGAAGTGTTGTCAACAAGGTAGCGGGCAACGCATCATTGGCTTCAAACAAAACTTAACATGGGCAAACGCTTTAAGACGTTGTCCAAGTAAGGTATTTAACCTAGCTTGGAGGTCATTGCTCCCGCCTTATGCTGAATGACACTAACAGGTGTCCAATGGCAAGGTAAGGCCAGGATTGCCACCTTATGATTAGTCCTTTTACAGTAGGTGCCATCCTGCTAACTCCACCCTAGTGCCGGAGAGACCAACCCTCCTCTTTGTTGAAGGTAATGAGATGTGACATATCCAGGGTACCTGTAGCCTGCTAATCAGCTCTAATCTGATCCACTGGATTAGAGGAGAGGAATGTATGTAAGATACTGCTTACATGTGTGTCTCCCTCCGTCCAGAAGCAATCCATCTTCCAGTTTGCCTAGTATTAGTGGAGCCTTGTGAGGCTCTACATTGGGCTTGGGAAAGTTTTTGGTGATTCTTTTTGGTTGCCCTCATTGGAAATCCACCAATTTTGGCACTTTTTATGGTGGCCAGGACGTCTGTGGTCCCCAATCCACTCTTGCGCTGATTGGGCAGTTCCACCAGCGGGATCTGGCTGTGTTCTTGCTGTCATCATCATAATCTCCCTCTTTCTTTCTGTGGGATTATCATGGCTATGAACAAGGACAGGCTGTGACTATCCACTGCTCTCCACAGGCCTTTTATTTAGGTTTTTATTCTGGTTTTGATTTGGTGGGATACTGAGAGCCAAAATGTTGAACCAGAGTGCCGTGATGATCTTCACTGGGATTTGTGGGGCGTTGGTGGTCATGGCAATGGCCTACTACGTCTACTGGTAAGTAAGACTGTAGCCTCTGGCTACGGCGGGCCAGGATGGTTCTGGTCAGGAGAAGTCAGAAAATGGGTATTGCTTTGTGTAGTTAAAATACTCAGGGAAAGGTCCTTATATCAACTGGTCACAGTGGTTAGTGGATCCAGAAATTCACCAACCAAATTAGTTTTTAGAATTGAAAAAATGATGGAACAATCAATGCCAAAATACAACCAAAGTTTGCCAGTATTTAGCTGGTGGCCTTGACTATTCATTTCAAGCTGGTCTTTCCTCATATCAGAGGCTCCCAGCAAGTCATGATAATTTGGATTTGTTAGCAGAGAAGCTGTATCCAGGTGATGTAGAGCAGAAGCAGCTATCCTGCCGTAAGCA
>CABFOQ010052312.1:27282-49606 GCA_900660455.1 Gephyroberyx darwinii
CAGCTATCATAGTTATTTACCACATTAACAATGTCTAGACTGTATTTCTGATCAATTTAATGTTATTTTAATTGAAAAAAAATTGTGCTTTTCTTTCAAAAATAAGGACATTTTTAAGTGACCCCAAACTTTTGAGTGGTAGTGTATATATTTAATAATAATATATATAAATAAAATAAATAAACAAACAAACAAACAAACAAATAAATAATGATATATATATATATTTATGTTATTTATATTATATTTATATTATATTATGTCCTATAAATAAGGACATTTAGGTAAAAAAGATAAGATCTACTACTTCTACTAAAATATATTCTTTATTTTTTACTCTGTAAGTATTATACGATTGTATTATTGAGAAGAGAGGTTTGTGCTTTTATTTTGAAGAATTGACAGGAAGTCTTATTTTTATTCGCATATGCTTGACGCTGGTCAAAACCACATCGCTCAGTGCACATTGCTCAGTGCACATCGCACATTGGATACGAGAGGAAGAGAGGGAAGACGGTGAAGGACCCGACCTGTATTTTGTGCTATTGAGGTACACATTTAAAAGGCCAGCTGTTGTCGTTTTTCCTCACTTGTGTTAAATTTACTTTTCCCTCGCGTCTCTCTCTGACCATTTCTTTCTTTCTTTCTTTCTTTCTTTCTTTCTTTCTTTCTTTCTTGCCTTTGCATTAATCAAAGACAAGATGTAGACAAGATGGTAAAAATAGTTTTGTTATTGGATGTCATACAAAAGTACAAAATGACACTCATTTAGTGATTTATACCCCAGTAATGTAGCTTACACACACTTTTATTTCATAGATATCTCTTGTAAAAGCTAAAAGGAAGGGGAAAATTGCACCACCTGTATGACAAACATTTACAGAGTAGAGGAAATAGTTTCTCTTTATGGTTATTACAGAAATCCTAATGTCGTCAAAGGACAAGTCCACACGCTAAAGTGAAATTTTCTCTGAAACTCCTGAATGACACTTACTCACACCATGACATACTGCAGAGAAGCTTGTTATTTAGAAACAAATCAAAATACCTGTATAGACTCTGTGGTATTGTTAGTGGATCCTTGTACAAACACTCAGGAACCTTTTTAAAAAAAAAATTAGCTGAGACCTTGGGTAAATTCCTTGCCAAGTGAGTCACCTCTAAGCTCCGTCACTGTTAAAATTTGAATCTGTGACGGCACTACGGGATTGTTTTGAGTTTACCACCTGGAACCTGCTCAGCAAGTCTTGTAAGGATGTGGGCAGAGGGCTTCTGTGTTGACAAAGTAAAATGTGTTTGAGAGGGAGCATCTCCCCACTGAGGGCAACTGCCTCTGCCCCCCTGACACCCAGGCAAGGCAACGGGCTCTGATGTCATCAGTCCCAGGGTGATCAAAGCATGAACCAGCCTGTTTATCTAGCACCTATTCAGCACCTATTCAACTGATCCTTGAATCGGAAGGGCGTGCTTCCAGGAAACCCTCCTGCACCCTCCTGCATCCTCCCATTTCTTTTTATAAGTCTAAGTGATCTGGTGGCTTAGTCTCCCTAGCAGGGTTATGTATTTCAAGGTCCATTGGCACATTGCCCTCATCCTGTGAAAGTACATGATCAGAGGGCACCAATTCAGATGTGTAGTTGGGGGCTTTTGGTTGGTCAGCACTGGCCCTGGTTAGCAACTGATCTGAGTGTCGCTTCCAAATCCCTCCATCCAACTCTACTCTACCTCTACCACTGCAGAAGCCCACTTCCCTCCTTTCCTGACTTGGCTTCAGTAGATCCAGGTGGGTTCGCAGTCGGCGGTTCAGGAGCAGCATGGCTGGAGAAACCTTTGTTGTTGCATGTGGGGTGTTACAGTATGTCAAGAGAAGATTGGACAAAGCAATCTGCCGGGCCACTGCGGGCGGGGTGGAACGGCGCACTTCTGATGTGCTCTATTCCATTGGACTTCAAGAATGTCGCCATTTCACTCAAAGTGAACTCGGGTCCATTGTCACTCCCTACTTGTTTTACCAGACCTAGTCTGCTGAACAGGCTCCATAGCACATTGATGGTATATCTGGTGGTAGAGCCTGGACAGCCTGGGGGAGGTAGCTGAGGGGAGGATGAGGTCTAAAATCAGATCCATCTTGGAGAACCCAACCCACCCCCTCTATGATGAGATGAACGGGCTGAGAAACTCCTTCAGCCGCTGTCCATCCATAAGTGCACAAGGGAGCTTCAAGCACTCTTGTATAGTGATGTGTGCCTCTCTCTTGCTTTGTACTGCTGCATAACTGAAATTTCCCCTCGGCAACAATAAAGAGCCATCTAATTTAATCTAATGTAATCAAATATTATCTTTACAACATTTATGACTGAGGTATGACTGTGGTTCTTATCCGGGCAACAATACATACCAGTGAGGTAATATCAAACGTAACGAGATCAATCAATGCACCATGAGCGTCCCGAACTGGGCAAGATGTGTAGTGGCATCTTTACAACTGTTCTGCAATCTTGCAGGGAGATACAGAAGTAGCATCAGCATGGCCGATACTGATAGAAGGAGAAGGAGAAGGATGAAGGAGTGTGTTTGAGGTTAATGATTGACAACATTATCAATGAGTGAACTTTGTTACACAATGTTCCCTCTTCATTTCAACCAGGAAGTTACATGTTTATCTATGAGTTGGATGTGTTCAAATTGCATCTCTTATCTGATTTCTAGGTGCAATAACTGACAATGGAGTGACACATCTGCCAGGATCCATGGACCCTGAGAGAAACTTATCTAAACCTCAACTACATAGACCTCATCTTAGAGCCACACTCCTGTCTGGGAAACCACTGCCACCTGAGAGAATAGGATGTAACTTTCACTATTTTTTTATCTTTTAGTTTTTAACCACAGTCACTTACTGGATGATTTTTTAATGCACTACAGGTCAACTATGACTCAGCAGTGTGAGATGTACGTCTTCCATTTTTCGATACAGGTTCCATAGACTGTAGTCACAAGAGGACTATTTTGCTTAAATATATATAAATTGAAACTGCGTACACAAATAACTGACTGAAACACCTCAGCCTGGTTCAAGCAGCAGTGTGACTTTTACCTTTGGCCCCTTTTCTTTCTGTCAAATGGCATCCATTACAAAGCAAGTTGGACCACGTCGGCTCCTATCGTGGCTAATGCTCAGTGGCATACTGGGAGTACTATGGATTTTTTTTTTACTTGGTTCCTCAGACTTGAGCTGGGATCCTACCTACAGTTTCAGGTATAGCTGGTTGGAGTTTACAGATGCTGATGGGAGGCCTGAGAGTGTTTGCAACTGTTCTGCAGTCCTGCAGGGAGATGCAGAGGTAATGAGGGAGGCCAAGTTGCTGACAGTTACTAAAGCCTTCAAGAAGAGTGTCCGGATCCCCGATGAGTATTATATAAATGCCACCAAGAACTGCAGGTGTGTTTTTCTAATCTACAGGTTTCAGTATTTCTAATTATTAATAATAAAATATGCAACATGGAGCCCTGTGGTATTTCTTCAATATTATATATTTTTTACAGGAAGTTCAAATTAAGCAGGAAGTACATAACTTTCCCTCTCAGCCAGGAAGAAGAAGACTTCCCCCTGGCTTATTCTATAGTTGTCCACCAAAAGGTATGCAAAAAATCTACAAATAAAGCCAATATCTGTATAGTCTTTGTATTGGCTTCAATTAAGATTTAATGTATTTGTTTTTTTCATATAGGTGCACAACTTTGAGCGTCTGCTGCGGGCCGTCTACGCACCTCAAAATGTTTACTGTGTCCATGTGGACAAGAAGGCCGAGACCTCAGTCCTGGCTGCTATCATGGCTATTACTTCCTGTTTCCCTAATGTTTTCATGGCCCGCCGGCCTGTGAATGTCGTCTACGCTGCCTGGCCACGTGTCCAGGCTGACCTTAACTGTATGGCTGATCTGTACAATGTCAGCAAAACGTGGAAATACTTCATCAACCTTTGTGGCCAAGACTTCCCTCTGAAAACCAACCTAGAGATTGTGAGAAGCTTACGTTCGCTGAAGGGCGGGAACAGCCTGGAGTCAGAGCAAATTCCCAACGGGAAGAAGTGGAGGGTGAAGATTGTTCACCATATAGTGGATGGAGAAATCAAGGTAGTTTTTCTTTTCTGTAATTTTTGTTTGACTTTATATATGTTAATCTTATGCTGTCAAACTTTATCCATGAGGCAGATTCTTTGCTTTTTCTTTTGGATATCTACAAATGCGCAGTGGTGTTGCCAGATTTCAGGATACTTTATCCATTGTTAAAAACTAAAAATGATTTTCTATTCATTGACCTTGGTGATAAGGCAGAAACATTCATTCACTGTTTCAATCATCTCAGCGGACAGGGCAGGATAAGGAGCCACCACCCTTCAACCTACCCATTATGTCAGGGAATGCCTACATGGTGGTGAACCGGGGCTACATCCGCAGTGTGTTGGAGGACAGCCGCATACAGGCACTGATCGAGTGGGCCAAAGACACCTACAGTCCTGATGAGTTTCTCTGGGCCACCATCCAACGGATCCCTGGTGTTCCTGGGTCAGTGTGGCCCAACTCCAAATACGACCTGACAGACATGAAAGCTATTGCACGCCTAGTGAAGTGGGCATGGCATGAGGGGTCTCAGGGTTCGCTGGATGCAGTGTATCCAGTGTGTCATGGCAGTCATGTTAGGTCAGTATGCGTGTACGGTGCTGGGGACTTGGAGTGGATACTTGAGCAGCACCACCTCTTTGCCAATAAGTTTGACATAGACATAGATCCCATTGCTATCTATTGCTTGGAGAAGTACCTCAGACTAAAGGCACTGGCTGAGATACATTAGGTGTATCCAATAGCATGGTCCCATACATTAGGTGTATCTGGGATTTTCCTGGCAACCAAGGATGGGTCAAACAAAAAATAAAAATAAATGTGTTCTGGGAGAAAAAGTTGGCTTCAACAGCTATTTTAATTTAATATTACTTACAAACTATATTTAAATTAAAAAATGTGTTGAGTTACTGGTTACTGGTGAAACTGACAGAAGGAGTAATGCTAAATATGCAGTACTGCTTCTCAAAATGGATAATCTAGCAGTTCACAGTGATCATAGTGGCTGATCTAATGTAAAGTTAGTATAATCAGCTAAAAGAACAGGGATCAGTTATGGTTGCTATGACAACAATGTAGACCAGAAACGACTGTGGTCCAAGAATGAAGCCCTCGATCCATTTACAACTACACATTGGTGTCTGTCAAGATTGTAATTGTGGAACCAGGTTTAGGTTAGTCCATGAGTGCCATAGTGTTGACAGTTTGCACTGTGTGATAAGCCAAAGAACCATTAAAAATCTGTATTGTTTTATATTATTTTCCTCTGGCAATGTGGGGAAGGTCATCAGTGCTTTTGTGTTTTCTTGTTTGAGGCAAAGATCCTTGGGCAGGCCTTTGTGGCCACTCTGCAGTTTAAATTCAAGATTAAATGTGTTCATAGTTTTCACATCACATCATACTTAAGAACTTGTGGAAATCAGGTTAGCAAAGTTAGTATGATTTTTCAAATTAGTTAAAAACTACCGTTAGCTCCTTGTAGGTTTTCATTCAATGAAAATAAACTATGAAAATCACCAAGGTTGAAGTTACTAGGTTTTCACAGCACAACAGTGATTTGTTATCAATATTATTTTCAAATATATATTGTAAAACATCCCCGCAATAATCCCCGCTACTTCTGAATAACTCTAAACAGCAGCATGACCCTTAGTGTTTGTACAAGGAGTTTGTGAAAGTTTTCTTTCCTTAGCGTATAATGAATAGTAACTAACGGACATATGATTTCTTTTGGCCTAAGTTCGGCCTGAAAAAGGTGACCATGAAAATGTCCTCATAATATGAATCTTATCTATGGATCTTTGGATCTGCCTTCTACAAAACAATGTCAAACATTTTGGTTGATCTATTTTATTATTTCTTATTATCTCTTATTTATTTATTTATTTTCTTAAACAAAATGCATGGAATTTCACGCTCAGTGAGCTAGATTCTGGTTAAGATGATAGAGGATGAATCCAGACTTAAATGCAGCAGGTTATGTATAACCTATTATATTAAAAAGACAAAGGATGATTGACTAGGAGGAACAGCATTCATTAACAGGAACAGACCTTTAATCAAATAAGATACATATCACAGCAAATTAATACTGTGTGAGCCACTTTTGACTCCCACATTCTCTCTCTCTCCCTCTCTCTCTCTCTCACACACACACACACACACACACACACAAATTATTAGAATAACATCTACTGACATTTGCACAAGGTATCCAGTAACACTCTATTCAAATATATACCTTTGTAGCCAACACCTAGACAAAATTTATTTGTTGTGTGCACATCTACTTTACAGGAAGTATTCCAAAAGCTGTCTGCTCATTCTGTTTCCACGTATTAATAAAGTAGGCTATAAGTGAATGGTATATAGCACAGTGTTTTGGATTAAGGGGAATGATTAATGTGTGCCAATTGTTATTAAGTGAGACAAAGACAAACCAATGCAACACGAGGCAAGGCTTAGATTCTGTTAGTTTTCATTCCATCCATGCTTGTCACAATATTTGGGTCATTAAAGCAATTTGTTTAGATCTAGCAATTCATTTAGTGAAATGGATACAAAATCTGTAATAACATGTAGTGACATTTTGTTAAGTACAAAAAGGAAAAGCAAAAACAAAACATCTTTTCACCATCTTTTATACTCATGCTCTTAAATCTAACACACCTCCAAAATAACTAGTCATGTATTGCTTTGCATGTAAGGGATGATAAAGACACACCCAACAGATGTCTAATCTCATCCTGCTGCACTGCAGTGCTAACAGACAAGTGTATTGACATCCAAATATGCCAACAGAGGGATAGTGTTTGTCCTGGTCCTGTCATTTCTAGTTTTTGCTTGTTATCCCATATTTGGTAAGGGGAGGAAAGAGTGGTGAGCCTCACCATGGCTGCAGAGGTTATAACCTTAGTATGGTCAGAGGTTAAATAATGGACAGTTGGTAAGTGACGGTATAGTAACAGATGAATGTCACCAAATCATTACCTCCTGTGGAGTACCATGACTGGAAGTGTGAACGGGGGTACACTACAGCAAATAATGCTGATGCCGAAGTCTGGATAATAACACTGCTATCACAAGCTGTGAAGACGTATCAGGACATCATCTGACACATCCCGAAAAGTTTCACATGCGACCTTTATTATACAGGAGCTAGGAATCAAAGCATTATTGTCCTCATTCGAATTGAGGATGAACTCACACAGAGCAAAAGCTACTGTATAGACGATGCTAACAAATGCTGCATTGTCTGAAAGGGTATAGTAACACAGGATAGAGCTGCTTCTCTTCAGCACAGTATTTCTGCACTGTATGCATTATGTCCAGTACACTCTCTTCATTTACTGTAATGTTTAGACAAACAAACAAACTGATCAATACACTACACAAGCAACTGTCTGAGGCTTTACACCACAGCAAGTTTCTAACCTGTTGTTAATGTCACACCTATGTGGGTGTACCAGACTCCATCATGCTGCAGGTTGGCTTATATGCGTATATACTGTAGAGTACAGCATACTGCAGGAGGAAGACAGGCAGCAACCAGGCATCTCACATTTGTCCAACAGTTGAGTTCCTCTTCTTATCGGCTCTGACTGAGAGAGAGAAATAGAAAGTAAAAGAACAAAATGACGTAACACATGAGGGAATACTATAAATAAAGCTGAAACTAACTGAACAGCAGAGCCAAGTTTACATGTAACAACATTATAGTTTTCATGTACAAAAAATGATAAATGCCACCTGTTACAGCTACTACTCACTCACTCACTCACTCAGAACAATAATTCACTGCTTACTTAGCTGTTGTCTCCTGTATTTCCGTATCCAGCCTGGGTAAGTGTTGGGTTGGAGGGTTGGGAGTAAAGATAAAGAGTTAGTAAACAAGCCAAAGGGTCATTCGCACTGTCAGTACACATGCAGCAGCTGGGGGTCAGTATATTCACACTGCTATAGAAAGGCAAATGGAGAAAGAGGGGGTACATGGAGAGGGCCATGGCTCTAAAGTAGGAGAAGTAAAAAAGGAGAAGTCATTGAGGTCACATGAGTAAGGATGTACTGTGATGTGATGCATGAGGTGATTTTACTTGTAATTTGGTGTGTTTACTTTGTGTGTTGCTCTCTGCTAAGATACTACATGCTAATAGTAGCAATTCATCTCATTGTTGGTCGTAATCAGACAACTACAGCTCAAATACTGGACGTCAAATTCTTCTTTATTAAGGAACATTATTTAATGTACAATGTTTCATGCTGTGTTTACCACATTTTGCACAGCTATTGTAAGATTGACACTGTTCATAGTACTGACCATGGCATTTTTAATAGCAGTTTTTGAGCTCTATTTCACACAGCAAATTGTCACCCATTTTCTACTGGGTTAAAACATGGGTCAGAGCACTAAATCCCTTTTACTGGCTTGTCAACTTTACACTGCCATAAAACAGTAAAATGTCAATATGGAGTCATGTGTGACACATATAGCATAATTCGCAGACATTAAGAGGGCAGAAACTAAAGCTAAAGAGAGGCACCCTATAGAGTTTAGGGCTCTGTCTTTTTCCCACGGACATCCTGTCGTTTTAGGACAAACAGGCTAGGGCTCTATTTGCGCCCTATCTGTATGCATGCCATATAGCCAAAATTCACCCCTCTAGTGAATGAAAACCTATGCACTCGTCGTACAGCTTATATCTGATACCTGTAACATAAATGACTCCTCCTTGTCATTTTTGTTAGCAAGCTAGAAGGGAAAACGAGGCATGGGCAGTGTTACACAGACCAAGTCAAAACAAATGAATACATCACACAGCTGGGGTGCCATGATGAGACTCGCCATGTCCTGTTTTTTCCTTTTAGCTGGCAGAGATTGCAGAAGGGGCAGGTTTAGAGAGGAGGGGTATTGGGTTGGCTCAAGGGTCAGGGTCAGGGTAATTATATTTAATACTAAACTAAAATGTCACAAGGAGAGGTGAAATGAACCAATTTACAGGGAAGCAAACATGACACACTGGGAGAGATAAACAAATCAGAATCTGCCTTACAATAGGAGCTCACTACTATGAAGGATCTTGGCAAGGGAGACTTCCAAGGTTTATTAGTCATGGCATGGGGTAAAATATAGCAGTGGACAAGGATTTTTCAGGGTGATTTTTACATGGCCAATTGACCAACACAGGCAGGTTAGTTGATTTACCTCATGCATGTAAATTTGTATATACCCCTCTCCTCTTCGTACCTTGGAGGAGAGCGAGAGAGGCATGAGTGTGCCTAAGTTAGTGACTTGAAATAAAAGTTACAGTGCATTTGTTTCTTTTTTTCTTTTTTGAAAATCCATTTGGCCCCGTAATGT
Source organism: Gephyroberyx darwinii (assembly GCA_900660455.1). NCBI lineage: Eukaryota > Metazoa > Chordata > Actinopteri > Trachichthyiformes > Trachichthyidae > Gephyroberyx > Gephyroberyx darwinii. The sequence goes on from CABFOQ010052312.1 coordinate 36,763, forward strand.
AATAACAGCAGAAATGACTCCCCATTTACCCTGACCTTCCAGAAACAAGGAAAGGATTGAGAAAACAAGATTGATAACTAAACTTTGCAACTACTATGCAGATAGAAGACCAAGGATATCACGTGTCAAGTAATGTTTTTACTGTTAAATAATGCTTGTGTCTGGCAGTCTTTCACTGCCAGTACAAGTGTGTTTTTTGGCCCTGGCTATATGCCAAATTCAGTTATGGGAAGAAAAGAAAAGGTTGGATGAGAACATTTGTTAAATGCAGATCTACAGGTTTCAAACAGAGTTCAAATTCAACAAACTATGATAGTTGGTTATTTAACATGAGGTGTCGAAATATATTACATATTTATCTGTCATGATCTATAAATTCCTGAGAGTGGCCCAGTCTCTTATTTGAGAAGGTTACACCTTAGCTAGTAGTTTCCTGTTCCTGTTTGTCCGGTTTATATGCTCCCGTCTACTCATGCTTTTCAGGGCTTTCAGGTCTTTGTGAGTGAGAGTATGTGAATGAGTCGAATTAACTTGTCTTGACTCACTTGACAACGCTGGGTGGTATCTGAACGTATTCCATTGGAATCATTCCTTGTAGCTCCACCAGGCTGTTCACATACTTGATCTTACTGCTGAACTTGGAGCTGAAGGGCACAGTAACGAAGACAACCAAAGTAAGAGAGGGTGTACATATACAGTGGGGTCCAAAGGTCCAAACGTCCACCATCTTGTTTTCATTATTTATCGAAAACAAAGACAATTTTTAAAATCAGTTGATACCTCTTATTCAAGAATACATTATATAGAACTGATACAAATCAAAACTTTTAGATCTTTGAGAAATGCTAATTTTCTCAAATTGTTGTCACACCATATATTTCATTCAAATATTAATGAATATTACATGCATGCCCTAATTACACAGAATTATTTGGTCTTTTAACAACTAATACCAGATATTGACTAAATGAATACAGTCCTCTATGCGTTATTGTCTTTCACTGAAAAATAATTGTAATTATTAATTTTTAAAATGGATGTAATATTGTTTGAGAAATATCATATCAAATATCAATCATTTGACTTAAAATGTGTATTCGTTTTTCAGAAATGATAAAACAAAACAGTTCTTGGCAGTGGACTTTTAGACCCCACTGTATATGTAGGGTCATATTATATAGAATATTTTATATTATATTCTATTATATTACAGTCAATGCTGGAAAATTATAAATGTATACATTGATCTGTCAGAACAAGTATATTATATTAATGTGGATGGAAAAAGCTAATCACACTGGCACAAGGTTATTGGCATTACAGCGTTATGGAAGATTCCTTCAAATTGTAGGCCTAATTATGCTTGGTTCATGTACATCTTTCTATGCACTGATGATAACCTGTGCATTTCCTGGTGAATATAGGTAGAAAATGCTAACCACAGTAGGATGAAGCTGTTGTGGGTGTGATATACCAGGGGTGTGATATACAATGGTATGCATGGTACATATGAACTAGATCAGGACACAAAAGGAGAGGAAGCCAATTAAGATCCATTTAAAAGCAAGAACAGTTATGAAAAAAAATATGTCATGAATCGCACTTATTAAATCCAGGTGAATTTTACTAATGAAACCATTTCTTATTGTTACATTTTAAAATGTTACCACCCCTTTAGTTTTTGTAACTATTGCCACTGAATGTTAGAATGTAACTACCTATATTTTCTGAGCAAAGAGCAAAACATCCCAAGAACTCAGTTTGCCTCATTTCAAACAGGTTTAACAAGTTTAACAACAACCTGCCAGCCAGGGTCCTTGTGTGTAGGTCCGTTGCTTTGGCAACTGCATACCATCCAACATACTAAGTGTGACGTAAAATGAGTATGAAGTATTTCAAATGCACAGTATGTGTGTTTTGTCTACATGAGAACCAGATGACATCTGGAAACAGCAGTGATAGTATAGAGTCTACAGTACATTTTTGTGTCACTATTTTTAACAAATATGGTTCATGAGAAGACTTTCAAATTTGATCAATACATGGGAGAAAACTGGGAGAAATGACACCATGGTGAAACCACCAACACCGGGAGAGGGCCATGCAAATCGTGAGGGCTGGCAAGTAGGCCTGAAGCTGATATGGTAAAGAGATTACACTAGTCTGCTTTTATTTTAGTTTGGAAGATGATCTGACAAACAGGATTTTACATCTCTATTTATAGGCATATTTGTATGTCATTACAATGTCACTGTTGTAGTACTACACACTGCATATGCAACATACTATTTACGCCTATTACAGAATTGACTTATATTGTCACAGATGTAATGTACTTATAATGATTCCAGTTATTAGGATTATTAATACTGTACAATTAAACAATGGTTAGCAGTACAATTATACATGCTCACGCGCAAAGGGAGGCCCATGCTCGTGGTCATCCATGAAGAGGAATGTTAAACGTTATATGTTAAATGTTATATGATGCTTAATTTCATTTCATAAAGGTGGTAACCTTACCGGATGTATACTACGTTAAGAAAGTGACTGGTGGTGGCAAACGTCTGATTACAAACAATTACAAATGTAGACAATATTTTTTCACTAATGTCATGAATTACTATGAAAATGCAGATAGTGTTTCTGATTAAGTGTTTTATTTTTGAAAATGTATGTATGGCTATACAGGTATGCTAACTAGTTAGCCTGCTTATGGTGATTTAACAGAGAGGGGTGTACCTAACTAGCTTGCCTGATTATGTTAGCTCACACTATAGCATGAAGGTTGTAATGAAATATGTCAGAGTAAATATAGGTGTACGCGCCAGCAATTCTGAAGGTGTCATGACCCCGCCTCCGTGAGTGGTGTGAATGGGTTTTTGTTGGCATTGGCAATCAGCTTACCTGCCGTTCATCAATCATCTCACCCTCCCTACAAATACCCAGCACAAACACCAGTTTTCGCTGGATCATAAGCCTTGCTACGGTTTGTTCCAGCTCTGGAGTTTTTGCCTACTCTCATGCATTTCTCTAGCCTGTCAGTTTGTTCGTTCACCTGCCAGTCTCGTCCTAAACCTGTTTTCCTGTCTCCAGGATCTTCCGCCGCTCACCTGCCCGTCCGCCTCCAAGAGCGCCTGGTTACCCATTAGCTCCCCTGGATTATATCTTCAATAAACACTTTGTTTTTTCACCTGACTTACCTCACCCGTCTGTTCTGCATTTGGGTTCTCGACCGGAACGTGACAGAAGGGTACTTTTCAATTATTTCTTAGCATAATATAGGATTCGCTTTTGAGGACAGTTCAAAAGAGAATTGAACCCAGCTCTACCAGCTCGAGCTGTGTCAAAAAGGGAATATGAGCAAAGGCTTTTTTCTAGGCATTTGTAAGCTGCTCTGAATGAGAGTGTCAGTCTAAAGTGCAATTATGAGACCTTATGAAGGGTCTGGTGATTCCCAGCACTGTCCGTATGAACCAGGAAGGATGGACGATGATGAACAACTTGAGATTTTTCTTCAGCCTATGAGGACAAGAGAGGAGGCAGACGTGGTAAAAAGGGATTGGTTATGTAAATAAACTACTACTATTACTACAGCAACTACTACTACTACTACTAATAATAATAATAATAATCACTTAAGTTTCAAGTGTTGTAAAATAAAAGTAACAACACAACCAAATAATCAATCAATCAGCACTTACTGCATTAATGCCCATAACTGAATTGGGGGTGCTTAGCAAAATTGAGAAAACCATCTTGTACTCACAACAAAAAATTAACAGAACTACTACAACATAATAAGAGTGAGAAAAAGTTATCAGTTCAATATACTTTTACAAAAAAAAATGTATTAAAACAAGATTATAATAATAATAATAATAATAATCTAATCTTATTCCTCAGACAGGTTGTTCCAAAGTTTAGGATATACTTTATCGCCTTTTGTCTCTATTCTAGACATTGGAACAGTTACAAGAGTTACATCTGTAGATGTAAGACTACACCTCTGTACGTAGAGAGTTAAAAGGTCAATAATATAAACTGGGGCCAAGCTTTATTGCTTTAAAAATAATCAATAAAATCTTAAAAATCAACTGGAAACAACTTCCCATGATAGTTAAGACAGAAATGGGAGTTACTCCTCTTCACTCAGCTTTCCTTTTCTTGCAGTGATACAATTAATCATATGGGACTTAATGCAATTAAGATATTGATCAGAGAAAAACAAGGATTATTGAAAAGAAAACCAAGATGATTAGAGACAAATCTTTTGTTTCCAGTCAAAAATCAAAGTCAAAGTTAAAAGGCAAAGTGTTTTAGGGTGTCAGAAACAAGAAAGTCGAGTGTTTAAAGTTGCATATTTGTGAGTGTGTGTATCTGAAAACATCCTTTAGTTGATGGCAATACAGTAGAGTATATACTAATGTGTGCTTCTGTGTGTGTGTGTGTGTGTGTGTGTGTGTGCACTCCTGGGTGTGTGTCTATTACCTCCTGTCTATCATTTGGTAGCACTTTTTCATCCAGCTAAAGCCAGGCATCCTCCTTCGAGGTGTAGCGCCGTTCAGGTAAACAATCATGTAATCTTCTGCCACCATCAACTCCAAAGTACTGATTACATACCTATACACACATGACATTGGTGCAGAGACATTACATATAGTACATTTTACATACTGACACATGATACAAGGACCTGCCATGGTGTAAAGGGACAAGACATATGATGCACAGTTGACTAGATAGGCTGAAATCCAGTACATATGCACAGGAAGTAGCTTTACTCACAAGAAAAGATTCTCCATCACATAATGGTAATTGTCGCAGTCGCTGTCTGGTAGGAAGCACGCTGCAAACACAATGATGGCATTCTGCTCACCGTAATAACCTGAAAACACAGACAAGAATGCTCAATGTGGGTATGTGTCAGAGAAAGAGTGTACAAGAAATTTCTAAAGTTTGTGAAGGTATATACAACATGTATTTTGTATATGTACAGGTATTGTATGATATCAAAAATAGATCAGAAATTTGTTTTAAAATGAATAGCCAACATGAATTCCCTTATCTTACACAAAAAAATCCTGTCAAAACTAATTTTTCAAGTTATGATACGAGTTAGATTATCAAGTCATTAATCACTTATATGGGAGCTTTTTTATTCCAGTTTTTGACTGGTTCCAGAGCTGAAGTATCTTGGGACAAATTACATGATCTATGTAGTTTTCTGCATTTGAAAAATTTCATTTAAAAAATATACAAAATAACTTAAAGTGTGTTAATTAAACCACTATTGCAAAGAGACTCTTTGCTCATGCTGTTTACTCAAAGTGAGGCAGTTCTCGTCCGTCCTGTTTTGGTTGAGGCACTTCATTTTGTTTAAGTCAATCCTGCACAATTCCTTTCCTTGTGGGAGGGTCCAAGGATGGGGGTGTTGTGTACTAACCATTTATTGTTTTCACACTTTGGGCACTGTGGAAAAAAACTTTAATATACTGTATGACATGAAGTAGTAGTAGTTGCAGTACATGTATGCCATGCTGTTTTTGATTCATTCATTCAAGTTCCTAAATGAATGAATGCTTGTTTCAAGGATACTGGTGCTTCATGTTAACTAGAGGATGACCTAAAGCCAAACACTAAGTGTCTCCAAGTGATTTCTCTTCCAACACTGTTCTAGCAACTTTGTTATTACAACATGAGGTAAACCTAAAGGGGCTTGTGTAACTTGTAGGTATAAAGATCCTGCTCAGTCTTAGAGGGGGAAAGAAATGCTTGAAGGCTGTTTGAGCTGGATGCTGATGTCTCTCTGTGCTGCAACATGATTAAATGATCACTCGCTCAACTTTCAGTGGCAATTGACTTCTTTGACAAATTTCCACGACAGTTACTTGGCATTGTCGGCAGGATCACAAGCCCCAGATGAGTGGGACCTCATGCTACTGAGAACATCTGCTTGGCCAGCAAACTAATGTAAGGGGAGCCTTTTACAAAATCCCTAGATGAATTCTCAGTAGGGGGGTGTCTGCACTAAATACATACTGGGTACGTGATCCAGAGTGAGGGGTCTGGGTTGGAGCCCGACCGTGTGTGGGTATTAGAGTATGTTAGAGTCCTGCTTAAAAGAAGAGTCCTGTCTGAGAGTAAACAGAAGGTTAGAGTCCTGTCTGAGAATAAACAGAGTCCTGTCTGAGAGTAAACAGGAGGTTAGAGTCCTGTCTGAGAATAAACAGAAGGTTAGAGTCCTGTCTGAGAATAAACAGAGTCCTGTCACAGTCCCAAAGGTTAAAAAGAGCCTGCTCTGCTAGAGAAAAGCGCTGTGATAGATGTCCGGACATAATAAACTCTTTGCAATTTGACATAGTAAATTCTCAGAAATGTTTCAGACCTTAACAAGATTGGCCAATCATCAATTAGAATTGGTCATGGTGAAACATTGTGTGTTCAGCCTGTATGCTGTTACTTGTGTGTGTATGTCTGGGATGTAATGATGTATGTAAATGTGATGTAGAAATATGTTATCTGTTTTATAATTGGCTTGACTGTGTGCCTTGTTGTTCACTTGTTGTTTGCTATACAAAATAGGAAGCAGTACCAGTAAATGTAGGAGTGAGGACTGGCTGATAAGGAGCCCAGCGAGTTACATGTGTGAAACATATAGTCCACTGGCAAGTGACTTTGTGAAGAGATGGGCTAAGCTTACATCACCGAGCTCTTTGCCGTTCCCTGAGTGGGGTTCTTTTAGGGGAGATGTGTTGGATAGCCTCGAAGAAATGTTGACAACTCGGAAAAAATCAACAGGGAAGCATGAGTTAGCAATGATTGCTCTGTGGCAGAAAGAGAGAAACAGGAGAGGTAGAGAGAGTGATGTAGAGAGTTGGAAGGACACGGCGGAAAGAAAAGAGATAGTAGATACTTCAGAGGATGACGAATGTGAACAATTAGCAGAGGCGGCGTAATTCCAAGTTCAGATAGCTAGGGTGAGAAAAAAGGCCCACAGCTGTCTATGCCTGTGAGAGCAGTGATGGGTCCACGGGGACCAGTTGAGGTGTACAGACCATGGTCGCCATATGAATTAGCTGCAATATGCACCACCTTTCCAAGTTTAAAGGACCACACAGAGAAGTTTGTTGAAAAGCTGAACGCAATCAAAGAATGTTACTCCCCAACACTGGGAGACATGAGACAATTGTTAACGGCAACTCTAGGGAACGATTGGCCTGATGGAAGAGCAAAAGCAAGATTACCAGAGCGTGCATGGGCCGAAAGACCCAACAACAGAGTAGGATAACTTAAGAAGAGCTTTGAGAGAGCAACACCCAGCTAGAGTAGATTGGAGTCTTGCTTGTAAACAACATATGGGAGAATCTGTAACTGACTATAAATGTAGGTTGACAGGACTGTTTGAGGAACATTCAGGGCTTTCTGAGGGGGACAGAGGTCCTCCTTTAGTCTGGGCATTTGTGAATGGCTTGACTCCAGAACTGGAGCAGCAGGTGAAGCTCATCGTGTTAGATTGGGAAGGACAGACCATGGCGACAGTGCTAGCAGCGGTGGAACATGTGTATTGGTAGGGAGTTCTTAAGGGAACTAAGGGACAGATTAATATCACAAATGGCAATGTCACTGGTGTCACAGGACAATCTTTTAGCACAGATGGCGATGACATTGGGGTTTGTACTGATACCACCCCAGCAAGGAGGTTTTCATAATGTCCCTAGACACAACAGAGAGCGATGTCGCGGAAGAGCAAGAGGGAGAGGGCAGTTCAGAAGGGCCGGCAATTGCTCAAACACCAAGCCTAGCACTTGTTATTCTTGCCACCAAACTGGTCACTGGGCCAGATTGTCCGTATATTCAGGGACAGCATTAGACCACCACACCATAGTGCGCCATTACCCCCTTCCCTCCCCACTTCCACCTCCTCCTAAGCAATAGATAGACCAGTAACTCATCAGACCAAATGTGTGTGCAAAATCTGTCTGCAAAAAAAGAGGAGCCAATGATAAAATTAAAGGAGGATGGAAGTAGTTCTTGATCAATGACTACGGGTTTACTGGATGCTGGATTTGCACTATCTTTGATGTTGGAAGCAGTTAAATTGCCAGACCACTACTCATCGCAACAGGCCGAACTGTTTGCTCTGACCTGTGCTTGTATTTTGGCTACTGGCAAATCAGTAACAATTTACACTGACTCGAGATATTTGACGTTGTACATGATTTTGGCTCTCTATGGAAACAACGTGGTTTCCTCACGTCATCTGGTGCATCAATCCCAAATTCATTGTATGTAAATAATTTGCTATGAGATGAGATGTTGTAACGTAATGACAGGGCTGACGCAGCAGCTTGACATGCTGCAGTATCTGCTTCTCTTCTGGTCCATATGTCAATGTCCCGTGTACAAACACAGTGCAAACAATCCCTCTCTGAATGCTGCTTGAGCTGTATGCTGATGTCTCTCCATGCTGCAACATGATTAAATGATCACTCTGCTTAAACAACTTTCAGTGGCAATTGACTTCTTTGACACATTTCCACAACAGCACTATGAAGCCCTTTGAGACTGTAACAGTGATTAAGGGCTATAAAAATAAAATGTGATTTGATTTGATTTCACAGGAAATTGCACCCGGGGACATAGAATAAACACATAGAAAGCAACACCAACACATCTTGGCGATGGTCTCATTTTCCTACAGCAATAATGCTATGAAATTAATTTGAGAATTGAGAGTTTAATATTCTACATGTAGCACCTTTAAATAGATGGTAATACTTATTTGATTACATGTATTTGAAATACTGCCCATGTTGACGCCATTTGTCTTTTTATGAATCCCTGTCAGAAACTAGTCAACAATAAGTCATTGGTTTCTTGTGCTTATGGGCATCCGTGTGTCTCTGCCTCCATGAGGCATGATTCAATGGTATGTTTCCATACACTTCATGATGATTCAGTGCACCTTTTTTCCAATCACTGCAGAATGTTTGTGAGTGTATTTGTGTGTGTGCATACGGGTCCATGTGTGTAAGCAGGCGTGTGTACCTCCGTGAGAGATGACCCTTCGGTACGGCTCGATACACTTCATATCAATGCGATGTTCCTGCTCTCCAATTACCACGCTCCTCTGCAGGTTGCTGTCCCTGTGCTCTTCAGCTACAGCGTATTCTTGGATGGCATCATTTGTCCCCGCTCCTGCTCCCTGGTTGGATGCCTCAGAGTCCCCTGCTTGTGAAATCAAAGAAAGCTGACATGTAGTAACAAACATAACACTGGATGTAACATACAGTGGGGTCCAAAAGTCCACTACCAAGAACTGTTTGTTTTCATCATTTATCAAAAAACTAATAAAATATCAGTAGATAATTCTAATTCAAGAATACATTATGTAGAACTGATACAAATCAACATTTTTATAACTTTGAGAAATACTCGTATAATATAACCAAATATCTTGTTCACACAATGTATTTCATTCAAATATTAACCCGTGCACTCCTAATACACAATGTGAATTGTTTTGGTCTTTTAATACAAGCTAATACAAGATATTGACTCAATGAATATGGCTGTCTATGCGTTATTGTCACTACTGCTAGTGCTTTAACTTTGAAAAGCACTGGTGTGTCTGAGTATTGGTTTCTATGTGTATGTGTTCATGTGAATGTGCATGTTTGTGTGCCTGTATGTGGGCACATATGGACACATGTCTATCATCAGGTGTATGTCTGACCATCTCTATTGAGCTCCAACGATTCAGCCTCATCAGGTGTGTCCAGCTCATCTATGTTGATATCCAGGTCATCCCCTGTATCCAAGCCTTCGTCTCCTGTATCCGGGGCGTCGCCTGAGAGGAGGGACCCCTCGCTGTGGTCCAATGACACGTTCATGGGTGGAGCTGACAGCTTCTTCCTTTGGTTGGACCCTCCAGAAAGATCCAGGGAAGAGGGTGGGTCTAGGCAGGGAAATAAACACCACACAAACACATCACACATGAAAATTGTAACTGTGGTACAGTGTTTAAAAGAGTTAGGTTTTAGTAGATTTACTCTGGGCGTTTGAACCCCACCTCCCACTCCCAATGTCAATCTGTGACTAATCTAGAAACAAGGGAAGTCTGGAAAGAAAAAAATTACGATGATATAAGAACATTACCGTGTATGGTGTTATAAATGTACACTTGAATAGATTATCTAGTGAGCATCTCATGATCATATAACAGAAAACAACACAGAGCAGTAGAAAACACTATCATGAAAAACAGAGGAGAATCATTCTAGTTATTTGTCTAATAGAGACATTTTAAACCTTAAAACCTCCATAAAGCATCAACAAGAAAAAGTGAGATCCATCTTATAATTTTACCCCACAACAGCTAATGCTTCACCAAACATTATGAAGCGTATTATGTCCAAAAAGGGTTTTTTTAATTGAAAAATCACCAGTAAGAAAATACAAAATGGTTTCAAGTAATAGTAACAATATTAAATAGTTTATCTTGTTGTAGTTTACCTTCTCTGTAATCCATCTCGTCAACACCTTCCTCGTTGGAGGCCATCATCTTCCGTGTTGCATGGTCTCCTTGTTGAGAGGGCCTGCTCAGAGGCATGGCAATAGAATAATGAGCCACCACATAAATTAACATCACCATTATCACCACCACCATATATTAAGTATTGGGCTGTACAAACCAAAGATGATCATCTCCAAAAAAAATTGAATTTTTCCCATGACATTGAAAGTGAAATAGTTTATCTGTAGAGAGAAATCTGGAGATAAAAGCATGTAGAAATGACAGAAGCCAATCACGCCCCTTTACCAGACTCTTATCAGCATAAGGGTTGCTGACAATGGAGAGATGTTGCACAAAGAAACACATACACACTGATGAATGACAGATCCTTGTGTGAAATTACAAAGATATGTCACCCTGACAATTGACCACATAACATACACATGTGCACACACCATGAAGTTCCAGTAAAAAACCAAACCCTGACACACCTAATCAACTATAATTAGAAGGTGGAACTGCTGTCTGTGTCTTACCATCCTAGATAGTTGCTAAACCTGCTAGGAATCCTACTTGACTAGATTTTTTTCATTTCTTACCAACGAGTTTTTTGTTTTCAGTCATGTAATCACTTCTGAATGACTGTGTCTTTGACGTCGGCTATTATTTAATATGATGATTGATAGTTTCTGTGATTAATTACAGATGCACAATTCTGTGGATCAAGCACCCAACATCCTACAAAATAAATATCAAAATTAGCCTTGATCTGTCAATCCTTGATTACTCTTTTACAAATGAAAATATGATATATGGTTTTATGACATTAAAAGGAGCAATCATTATATTAAATGTGTCTGTACCACCTCCTTGTGGTAAGAGACAGTACTGCAGCTACAATTGAAAGTAATTGCCTTTTAAAAAGTTGATCCAATGTTGAAGCAACTTCTCTCTTTCTCTCTCTGTTGGTCTATTTCTGTGTGATTCTTTGTGAATTTCTAAAAAATCTATAGTATAGTTTAGACAGAAGAGTACTGAATTCAACAACATTTGCTATTTACATTAAAATACAATCATTCTGGACTGAACCTACCAACATGGATACTAGTTTTGTTGTACATAGAATATGACTGGAAACAGCTCCCCTAGCTCTCTCACAAGGACCACACCAAAACTGACACTTGGTGTCAGTAAATTCTTATTGAGGCAATTTTGGAACATAACATCTTTGGCCTGAAATCTTTTGCCTGAAATGAACAAACTTAGAACTGAGTTGCTTTTTAGTAGGAAAGTAACTAAGTACTTGAATATCTTTTTATAGTGAATTTCTCACCTTGAGAGGAGGAAGTGGACGTATCCCTCTGGCACATACTGGGCATGATCTTCACGCTCATGGTGGCTATCTGATTGGTAGAATGACTGCCCATCAAACTGGTCCTGGGTGTGGTCTGTCTCATATTGACTGTGGACTTCAGGTTTATATTGAGAGTGATTGAGTTCAGAAGCATCCTTGGTATTGGAGTCATTTGTGTCTTCAGCGTTACACTCAACATTGGTCCTATATCGTCCCGGATCATCCAAGTTGTACTCTGCAACAGATCCATATCTGGTAGTTGTGGTTTCAGCTCTAAACTCAGCATAGACGTCTGTGGCGTTCTGCTGGCTGTCGCCTTTGCTATCAATGCAGCCTTGGTGGTCACGTTGGTTTTCAGTTCTTTGGTCAGTGTGGTGGTAGTTGTAGCCATATTGGGTTTGACCCTCAGTTAAGTTCTGACTTCCTGTCCACTGGTACAGAGCATGCTCACTGGTTGGCTGGGATGAGGTGTGCTGTGATGTCACATCTTGGCATCTTCATTCAAGGGGGTAGGAGAGGGGTAGGGTGGAGGATATTGAAGAGAGCATGAGAAATTCAGATGTGATTATAAATACAAATGGAATACCATGATTGTCATCCATCTGCACAATTTAGGGATGGGGGAACTTTGACAGAATTAAATGTTCGGAAAACTTAAATGTACTGAATTTGTGGACTGAATTTCTAGTTTGGTAATACATACTGCTCATCAATGGACATTTTGCATTGCTGCATTTTCTATCCTTGTGTTTGCTCAATCGACTGGCTAGTTCAACTGCACAGAGAACGGATTGAAAAGACATCCCATCATGTGCTATTCATTCATATGACGCCACAGTTTATAATGCTCATTGTGATTTGTCTGCACAAATACACTGTTGCTTGTAAATCACGTAGATCCAAAACAATTACACGAAAACAAACAATAAACAAAGAAAGAAACACATTATGTACACTCCGCTAATGTAGAG
>CABFOQ010052313.1:0-20867 GCA_900660455.1 Gephyroberyx darwinii
ATTGCCTGAGGCTATTCATGTCCTCTCATGCTCAATGTGCTATGTAAGACCCTGAAATTACCCCGCTACACCTATTTAGTTTATTTATCCTCAGGATAGCACACTATAGTTATTTGTCACTGAGATCACGATTAAGGATGTAAAAATAGAGAAAAATAGGGGAAAAAAAGGAAAAATAGTTTGTGAACCCTTTGAATTACCTGCATTCCTGCATGAACGGCTCCTAAAATATGGGCTGATCTTCTTCTAAGTCATAATAGATAAACACAATGTGATTTAACAAATAAAACAGAAAATGTACTTTTCTGTGTTTTATTGAACATATTGTTCAAACATTAAGAGCTAAGCTGGAAAAAGTATATGAACCTCTAGGATTATGACTTCTATGAAAGGGGGTAATTGAAGTGAGGTGATCAATCAATGAGGTGACACACAAATGTGTGTTAGAGGTGTCTTGTCACATAAAACCCCACAAAGTTTGGGTCTGCTCTCCAAAAACACATGTTGAAGTAGAATACATCCCGGTCAAAAGAAATTTCAGAGGACCTTCAGGGTCTTGTTGAGGCTCAGAAGCCTGGAAAAGGCAACAAAAGCATTTGGCTTGGGCCTCCATCTGTCAACAGTCAGACATGGAGAAAATGGAGAAAATTCAGAGCCATTGCTGCTCTCCTTAGGAGTGGGCATCCAGCAAAGATCACAGGAAGAGCACGCCACATTATGATCAAGGAGGTGACAAAGAACCCAGCTCAGGTAACAGCTGAAGATCTGCAGGCATCTCTTGAACTTTCTAACATCTGTGTCCACAAGTCCACACCAAGAAAAACACTAAAAAAGAGTGATGTTCATGGGGGGGATACCGAGGAAATCACTGCTCTCCACAAGTCTCACGTTTTTCAAAGACCAGCAGGATGTTCCACAAAGCTACTGGAACAAGGTTCTGTGGACAGATGAGACCAAAAATTGAACTTTTTGACAAATGGCTATTTTGGAGGAGAAAGAAACTGCAAACAAACACCAAAACACAAAGCATGGTGGAGGGAGCATAATGGTTTGAGGCTGCTTTGCTGCCTCAGGGCCTGGACGACTTCAATCATCTATCAATTAATAAATTGTATCGGGAAATTCTCCAGGAGAATATCAGGGTAACGGTCCATGATCTGAAGCTTAACAGATGGTGGTTCATGCAGCGTGACAATGACCCCAAACACAAAACCAAATCAGAAGCAGAGTCCTGACCTTAACCCTATTGAAATGTTGTGGCATGACCTGAAGTAAGCTGTTCATGGCTTCACATCCCAAAAATGTCAATGAACTGAAACAGTTCTGTCAGGAGGAATGGTCCAAAATACCTCCTAACCGTCTAGCAGGTCTGATCAGCAACTACAGCAAATCTTTGGTTGAGGTTATTGCTGCTAATGGAAGTTCCACCAGTTGCTAAATCTCATGGCTCACACACTGTTTCCAATCCAAGCTATTGATGTTTGAGCAATATGTTATTGTGTTATTTGTTAAATCACATTGTGCCATGTATAGTGTTCACCAACTTTTTCTCACAACTGTATGTCTTGTCTGAAAAGACTACAGCTACAGATAATCCTCAGAAACAAATGGCTCAGAAATGACTGTAAATGTATTTAATTCAAGGACAGGGTAGTAAATAGTAAGAGAGGAACAGAACAACCAGACAGGTAACAGAAATAATTACTGTAATTCTCAATAAAACACAATGGTAACAAACATCTGAGGGGAAGTACTAGCAAACATGATTTTAGTTGACCTCCAACAAATACTTCTGCTCTATATTATGTAATCCAAAACAGTCCAATCCCACAGTAACAAGGCTGTAGAGACTGGCACTGGATCAAGGCTGTGTGCCCTTCTCCTGCATACTTGTGAAGCAGTGCCACCTTGTGACTTAACCAACCACATGGCCTACCTAACTTTTCATTGGGCCTTGGTCATACAGTATGTCAGATTCCTGGATCATGTCATACAGTCCCCTTGTCCAATCCCACAGTGCAATGGGCATCATGCAGTATTTCCAGTTAAAGCTACAATATGATTGATATATTTTTTACATTAAAATAATAATATTATACATTATCAGTCTGTGTCCGTTTGTGATCCTCTGTGTTCATTCCTAAATCCCTCTTTGCCTGAAATTGGCTTTTCAATGATGTTCAGGGCGTTTTGGGGTGTATACCATTTGCGTGTCGTACAGGCGTGACCAGTGGTGAGCTGTTTGTGGCTACCAACATGAGGCTAGTGGCCACAGAGCAGGAAGTCATAGCAACAATGGAGGAAAGCAGTTAAGAAATGAAAGAACAGTGAAGCTAAACGTGTAGTACATAAGACCTGTTCAAAAACACATCAGCATGGGTGGCTTTACGAATGCAGGGTGCCTCAGCCTCAGGCTAGATGCTGTTTCAGGGTGAGTGAAGAGTTGGGACTAACTGAGGAGAAGGAGGGCGGAAACAATAATACACTTCCTGCCGCAAGGAGAAATGTTGCATTTTGTAGCTTTAAGTCTGAAAGATGAAAATGAAAAAAAAATGTACCAATGGCACTCTAGGAAGAGGTCAATGATGTACACATTGTCCAGGAGTAGCGTGCCAACAAATCCACCCCTAAGTTATCACAGCATAGTTCTGTTCGCACAACTGCTGCTTAGAGACTTGGAGTTTCCTTGGCAACATGTGCTCTCTGGGGCGTGTGCCCTCTCTGTTATTATGAGTTATTACGTAGTTAGCACATCATGTCATCTCTTTAATAGGCTGTTGATAGCTTTGACTTCATCACCAGAGAGTGGAGAAAGGTTGTAGCCTCTCAGCTCAGGTTTTCCTGAAAATAAACAGACACACATCATGGTTATCATTCCAATTCATCATTCAGTCTATTTATTGTTAAAATTACTTTCTTGTAGTAGATTTTACTTGTATATCTCCTAGTTTTAGCCCCCTTTCCTTTTCTCTTTAGCATAGTGACTCGGAGTATACCACCGCGCATTTCACTGCACTTTTGTACCGCTATGACTGTGTATGTGACGAATAAACCTTTGAACCTTCAAACAATTGAGGTTGTATTAGCTGTAATAAGATGTATTTTATTTTTGCTTCATCTCTCATGGAGTCAGAAGGAGGCATTTTTGACAAAACAGTAGTGAGACAGTAGGAAACTGCAAGTGGAGCAATTTATGAGCTGCCAGCCACTCATGAATTGCTCCACTTGCAGTTTCCTTTTTCCAGGAATTGCATGATAGAGTTTCCCTAATCAACAGGTTGTCAAGAAGAATAATTTGAGTTTCAACTCGTCTCACTCCCTGTCC
Source organism: Gephyroberyx darwinii (assembly GCA_900660455.1). Lineage (NCBI taxonomy): Eukaryota > Metazoa > Chordata > Actinopteri > Trachichthyiformes > Trachichthyidae > Gephyroberyx > Gephyroberyx darwinii. Next base: position 3,326 of record CABFOQ010052313.1, read on the forward strand.
CAAGGACCTGATTTACATGTGGCCATAAAAAATATGAGACAATCTGTTGCAGTGAGCAGAACCCTAGTAGCGTAAGCGTGTCGTCCATCTGGCATTGACAGTTTATTTCATGTTTGCAAAACCTTTTATCATGTGCTAAACCAATGACATAACCAGATCGGTCAAACAAATTGTCTTGCACGTATCACAGGTCTTAGTGCTGACTTGGAACATTGCAAGGGATTTTCAGCCACTAAAAGTTAGAGTAAATTGGGGTCCGAGTTTATAGCCAGTTTGGTGAACGCTAACTGGGATCAGTTTCCACACTCGCTTCCAACAACTTGTCCATTAGGGAGATATTACAAAACTAATGACACATCAGTGTCTATGGAGAACTTCCAGAAAACTGTCCAAAAAAACAGTAATGGAGAAGAGATAATCCTCCATTAGAGACTGTAGAAACATTCCAAATAACTCAGAAGGGGGAATTTTCTGACTTAAAGAGGACAGTCCGGAACAATGTCCTGTCTTATTTCCAAAATATACAATTCAATTCCATACAAAGAATTTCAATTCCACCTCTTTTGGGGGTGTTCAAACTGTATTCACTGTACACAATGCGGTCGAACATGTGGCCGTAAAAAGTATGAGACAATCTGTTGCAGTGAGCAGAACACATGTCGTCCATCTGGCATTGACAGCTTATTTCTCACGTTTATTTCTCACGTTGTGTTTTGAACACTACAGCATGTGGTCATAGATTAGAACCACTTTAATGTATTGGACAGAAGGCAGAGCCAATGCTGCCGCAATGAAAATGTATGCGCTACCAATGCCAAAGGGAGAGTAAGCACACACTAACGTATAATTACTGTGTTTGGATAAAACCTAGGATTTATTTACACAGGGACAGGCTAGCTATGTCATATGACAAACCCATTTAAACACAGTGCTGTATTGGAATTTTACTCTTTTTGCTTGCTGTTCACTTTTATATGATGTGTCGTTATTAATAGAAAAGGGTAAAATACATCATTTCAGCAATCAGAGATCGGCTGATGACACTGTTAAAAAAAACGGCAATTGGAATCAACCCCCAAAAATCTGATTGGTGCATCCCTAGTTATTATCGTTACTATGAAGGAGAAGAAGAAGAGATCAATTCAACCTCTCTGAAGTGCTTAAGTTATTCAATGCCTATCCCACATGAGCACTGGCATCTGAAAACGAGTCAGCAATGAAATGATCCTGTAACTTGGTGCGAGGCACACATCACTGCAATTCTTTCCAAATCACTGAAAACTAGCCCCATCCTAAACAGCCGCACTGTTTGTTTCCTCCCACAATTGTTACTGACACTTCTCATCACTTTATTACATTGCAATCAGCAAACTGAACTTTATTACAGCCAGAATGGTGTTACAAGAAGTTCATACCTTGAATCTCGTTGAGACGATTGACCTTTGCTTTTAGTCCTTTGCGAAGGTCATTTATTTCCTTGTCTAGCTGTTCCTGGTCTAAAAAAAAAAAAAAAAGATCAAAAGGGTTTACAACTGCCTCATAATTTAACAATTTTACAAACAAATAATTGCAGTAGAAATTTATAAAATACAGTTAGAAGTTATAAAACTGGGCAGCTCTTACCTTTCTGAATCATCTCTCTCGTCTTTGATTTGGGAAATTTGATGAACATGTTTCCAAAGCAAACCTTCACTTTCCCTGAAAATTATAGCAATAATATTGAACTACAGCATTGGTTACATAAAAGGCTTACACCTACACACCTCGCTCGTACAGGCTATGCTTCAGATCAAGACACCAGGACTGTTGTTTCACATCTGTGAAACTCATCACATCATGAAATCCTATGTGCATAACAATTGTTTTCACAGCTTATAGTTCTGGCCAAGATTATTGCCACCATTTCATTTTATGCAGATAATGTACAACATCTTCTGAAATAATTGGAAATTGAAACAACTTTCAGTCTTCACACATCCACCTATCCATTTACGCACATGACCAAACAATAAGAATAAAAATAAAACTTTTATGGTTTCAAAAGTTGAAAAGTGGCCATGGCCATGACTTTTGGACCCTTTAGGACAATTCAAATCCATTTTGTTGGAGGAAATATCTCGTTTGCAGTGTAATTCAACTCATCTGTGACAGGTTGAACGAACAGTTGAGTGACAGTTATAAATGAAACAAATATCCATTTTAAAATGATAAAACAGTCTATTGCATCTCTGGCTTCAAGGTTGACCTGGAGAGGTCTGTGGTAATGGATTCAGCCCATAGCATACACCAGACACTGAACAAAGAAGGGCTTTATGGTCAGAGGCCACAGAAGACCCCACTGCTGAAAGAGAAACGCAAGGTCTGGTTGATGTTTGCCAAGACCCACCTGGACAAACCTAAACCCTTGTGGGAAAATCTGAGTGATGAGTCCTGATCTCAATCCCATAGAGAACCTATGGTGAGACCTGAAATGTGCAGTTGGTCAAAGAAATCCTCCAAATATTGAAGAACTGGAGCGGGTTGCAATTGAAGAGTGGGAGAAACTACCAGCAGAAAGGTGCAGGAGGCTTATTGATGGTTACAAGAAACGTTTGGAAGCAGTCTTCATTGCCAAAGGCTGTGCAACTAAGTATTAGAAAAGGGAGACAATAATCATGGCCATAACCACTTTCAATTTTGAAGCCATAAAATACTTTTTTCTATTTGTATTCTTGTTTTATTGTGTGCTGTCAAATAAAACAGATGCACATGTGAAGACCGAAGGTTGTTTCAATTTCCAATTATTTCAGAAGATACTGTACATTATCTGCACAAAATGCAAGGGTGCCAATAATTTGTCAAGAACTGTAAGTGAGCCACGTTGTCCCACTTATTGTCTAGGATGTCAGTGTGTGTTTGGGCCAAGATGTACAGAGTAATTAACACTAAAACATAGTTATTGCCTTATTTCATGTTATGCACTAACTTTTTAACTCAAACATTACCAAGCCCTGAATCTTATCTGTCATGAAGCTATGGTCACTCACCTGACTCTGACATGTCATTTCGCAGTGCGTTCAATGCCTCTCTGTTCCTGTTTCGCTTTGTGTCTAGGTCCACAATCTGAAAAGGCAAGACAGAAATTTAGTCATGGAGTCGTGAAGCCATTACATCTGAAAATAATAGTTTAATCAAATATTTTCAACAAAATCAAAGCGTGTGCATGATGTGGCCATTGCTAGTAAACATAAACAAGGTATTTTAGTGTCTTTGGGTCATGTTACTTGGACGCTATAGAAAGAAAATCCCTGAAACCAATTTTATCGCGGTGACTTGTCGTATTTGTCTAGTATCCTTCTAAAATGTATTGAAGGCATTGCTGTAGTTATTTCCCCAGTTCAGAAAAAGTGGCAAGCCAATCGGCTAGTTAGCTTAGCCGCTAAAACAGCCAATGACAGTTAAGCTAACAGAACGCTTCGTTACGAAATATCGTTGTCCCGAAAGCCGTTTTCTGCAAACCATTACTAGTTTAGTGACTAAGTGGTTAGTTACCTGTTGTTTATTAGTGAGAACGTCCTCAGCCGCCTCCTCAACTTCTGTCAAATACTCCAAAACACGCTTAGATTCAGCGTCCATGGTGGAGGTGTTGCTACAAAAATACGTCCGGAATGAAACAGCGACCAGCTGCAGATCAGCGTATACAGGTTCCCCTTTAACGCCAGTGTTAAAATTCACCAGTTGGTCTTTTCCTGCTGGGACTGTCATTACTTTTCATGTATCCCGACGTTTGTCTTGTCCTCTGCCAGATATGTCGTTGTTATTTTTGACAAATAAATGGAAAAAAAACCCTGCAGGTGTCTGTGTACCGGTGTCTGTGTACCTATGGCTCTATATATTAAAACCAAAGCGCCAATGTTAGCTTATTTGTCCTTTGATGTCACAACTATTAGGATTTGTGATTCGTTTCCCCCTTGGATCATAATAGAAATTAAGTTTAGTTTTTGACATGTCAAAGAAAAATTGAATATATCTAATAAATCTAATCTAAAATTGATCAAGATCACTTGCTTATCACAGCAGTCACCACTTTGAGTCCAATTTGGTACAAAATAGAGGAATCTTTAAGGCACACAAGCTTGGTCTCACAGTAAAACTTTGCATAGATTCACCAAAACAAAATCTTGATAGTTTCATTACTTTCAATAATGGCTATCGTGTGGCTGTCAAAAAGACAGATTCATCCAGGACTATTATTAAACAATGACAGCTCTGAGACTTTCTGTGTTTGACTTAACTGCAATATTCAATATGTGTGTGTTTGCATGTGGGTCAGAATTACAGTAAGTAAATTTACATCATCTATGGTTACCCTTTTTAAAAAAAATATGAACATTAACAAAGGATTTATTCTCTTTTTTATTGGTATACATGAATATGGTAAAGAAAATGTAATACAAATATCCATAAATATGTGCTTATAACATTCATGTATGATCAAAAACATATGAATGATACACACTGGCTTTAGCAATAACTTATTGGAAAGCACTGGATCAAACAGAAATAAGCAAAAATGTGTCTAAACAACTTGTTACAAGAAAAAACACATGATGTGAAAAAATCAGACAAAACATCACAACCAAATGTGTAAAAAGATCATGAAAAGATGCTACACTTGTTGACCTGTTCAAAAACTGTAAGAATAAATTACTGAAAATACATTTGATTTGATGATCATAGCAATGCCATACAGATTACACTTACAGTGGTCAAGTTGCTGCTATGTAACAAATTCAACCTGTTTTGGCCTGTTTGGCTTGCTTATAGGTGTGTGTTTGGACCCAGGTAAATTGTCCATTATTGCAGTGACGGCGTCTGGTTTTATCGTTTGGTCCTTGAGCTCAGCCGCTCTCCTCCGCTCAGCTCCTCCTCTTCTACACTCAGAACCACTCCTTATTTTCTCAGATCCATCAAGCCGTCTTTCTACTCCACCTCTTCTCTGTTCTGAACCACTCCTTTTCCTCAAACCCGCTGATCGATAGTCCCCGGACCTTACGTCCCCCGCTTCCAAACAGTCTTTTCGAGCCCCAATACTAGAGTCCCTGGCAGTGGAGTGAGACTTAGTGGTAGCACCTTGTACTGGGTTGCGAATATTCCCCAAAGCTTGCATACGTCTCAGGTGGCTGTTCCCCCTCACCGGGCTGTTGAACCTTTGAGCCCGAGATGCTAAGCTCTTGTCTGAGTGCACCCGAGTCTCGCTGTAGCTCCTCTTGGGGAGGGAAATGGGACCCCTGCGCTCCGGCAAAGGACTCAGCCTAGACTGACGGCTGTGGCCATGGGTGGAGCGGCAGCATGTCATGCTACACGTCGAGTAGCGTATACAGCAGAGTGTGCAGGCACAGCCGGGGAGTAGAGCCGAGTGACTGGCCAGGGATGAGAGGAACGTGAGGGGGAAGGCACGCTGACATTGGAGAATACTTTTAGGCAAGCTGAGACGAGACGAGGAGGTGGCAGGTGACCTGTGGCAGCTGGCGAGCACATCTGACACGGTGGACTTTCCACTTTCCTCCTGGACAGTCTGGATCTGGTGCCACTCCAGCTGTAGCAGCCTCTCCATATACCTCTCCAAAGGGCCCACAGGCCCGGGGCGAGGGCCGCCCCTGCCCTCCATGTTGTAGAACACAGCCAGTTGACTGAGACTCCAGGAATTAAAGGGCGGAGGCAGGAAGTCTGGGAAATGTGAACTGCCCTGTCCTCTGGATCCGTGGCTGTGGGAGTGGAAGTCTTCAGGGTTGATGACCTCTGGCCTCAGGTCAAGCTGTGGAGGAACACGGGCAGAGGAGGGCATAGGAAGTCTCTCCGACTCAGACACATCACTGTCGCTGTCAGCTTCTCCGTGGCCACTCGGACTTACATCATCCTGGTTTGACGTCTGACTCTCCAGCAGATCTGGATTTGATTCAGATAGATGGTGGCGAGGAGAGGCTGGTGTATGTCTCCTCCCTCTGACACCTGGAAGCTTCTGTCCTCTGTTGTGGCAGCACTGAGCAGCCTGCTGGACCTTTGGCTCCTTCCTGTCCCCTGCAGGAGAAACTGGATGGGACTTTGAATCTGACGTTCCCTGAGCACTAGAGGGAAAAATAAATCAGAGAATCGTAAGACCCAGGGATCAGATCAGAATCAGAGTCAGAAACAGGTTTATTGCCAAATATGTTTTCACATACAAGGAATTTGTCTTGGTGTTTGATGCATCAATAAACAATAACAATAAACAATAAACATAGCAAGAGAAGAATAAAAACAAAACAAGAATAAAAGCAAGTATTGTAAAGGCAAAGGTAAAGAATACAATATAAAATAGAGAAATTCACGCTAAAATATATGAAAAGATATTATAAGAATTTTTTTATTTCTTTTATAAGAAAGAAAAATAATAACAATAAAACAAAAAGGAATATGTGCCATATATATGTGCAAGTGTATGTGCAAATTTGTACGTTAATGTAACATAAGATAAGATAAAATAATTCTCCTGTCACAATAACAAGCTCACCTGAGTTGAGAGGTATTGCATTTGGTCAAAGGGATGTTAGGCTTGTGCTTTCTTCTTTGATGGAGCCTCTGTGATTACACAGAAACACTATTAAGCCCATACACACATACTTTAATAATTCATGTCAAGAACATTCTACGTAATAGTAATGTGCTTTCTTTCTTTAAATGCAGTGTATTATGTCACACTTACTTTCTCAGCCATATGGACACTGTCCTGACTTGGGAATGTAATCTGGGGCTGCAGTGACTTCCTTTGTGATTGCCGCCTACCCATTTTGTTGCTTGGAAAAATCGGATTTCATATTAGAAACACGTGCATACAAACATTATAAAGAATAAATTGTAGTCCTATTTTATTACAATATTATAATATTTGAAACAAAAACCATAAACAGTGATAGATAAGTGAGCGTAACTACCCCGCTATTTTACTCGGATATACCGGAATGTATTATACCCACGGTGTAAACACGAACAAGTGGCCTTTGTAGATGTAGGCGACTAGGTAGTGAAGCGGCTACAATTTATAATCGAGCAACAAATAACATCACGTCCTACCTGCTCACATTAGGCCTGTTGTTGCTCCACGACGCCTTCTTCTTCCATTCCCTTTCCCTGGTGGAAACCCTCTCGAGGCATTGTTGTGGCACTCGTTCCTGCAGGATTGTGCCCATCCCCGCTGACAGTAAGCGCCAATCAAACGGGCGAGTGGGTGCTCCGCGAAAAACGCTGTGGCGCGAGCATTAGGGATGGGGGTCGAAATGCGCTAAAACGCATGATTTTTCTGTCAGAATTGGTCGGCTGGCATTTGGAGCCTGCAACACCGTGCACGACGAGTAGCGTGCCGTAGGGAGCGTGGAAGGCAATGTAGGTTTGGCGATTCTCCGCCAGGTCTGCAAGGAAAATGCATCTCAGTAGAGAACAGAGAGTGGGAGGATTTTCACAAATGCAACTATTAAAATATTATTTATGTATGTATTGTATATGCATTTATTATTGCTATTCGTATTAAACGACTGGTATCGTCAAAGTGCTGATTCTTGTCAATTGCATGGCAGACAATTGATTTTATGGACTTTACTTACTAGAAAAAATAGTATAACGAATTCGTATTTATAGTTTAAAATTGGTTTTGTCTGCTACAACACGAGGCTACTCACTATAGAGTGGAAATGTATTTTTTCTTATTTACAAGCCTAATATGACTTATGGCTTATTCGTTGTGAATTTTCTATTTTACAAGTAACTAGGGCTAAGAGATACTTGTGATTACTGAAGAAGCTACTTACTAGTACATATTGAAATACTACCAGTTCATAACATGACAACTATTGAACAATTTATGTAATTTAATAAAAATTGTTGGTTGGTTCCTCGTGGTTAATAACTAGTAACACCTGAATAGTTACTTGTAAGAATTCAAATATGATATTTAAAATCCATAGCCCCATAGGATTCAATGGCAAAGCCTCTTAATCTGTGACAGCAACAAGCATAAATCAAAAATAGTCTGACTATTGAATGCCTCCTAGTGTCTGTTAAAGTGAAATAGAAAACTGACCAGTAAAAACAAAAAAAATATTCCTGTTATTCATATTTCTATTTATATTACTGCCAATAAGTAATCCATTTCTAGCTTATAAACAGTCAGAAGTTCATGTTAGTAACAAGACAGAAGCAAGAGCTGAAGGCATCCCCAGGGAACCGAGACACAGCCATGCAGTTCTACTAGAATCTGCTATAAATATTCCCACTACACCTCCCATCCCCAGTTAGGGTCTCATGTTATATGTCAAGGGCTGAACTCAAAGGGGGCGGCAGCCACAGATTACAATGTACTCTCTGCTTTGTAGGCTGGCCACAGTGTACATTAGAGTCTGTGGACTAGGACGTCAAGGCGATTTGCAGTAGCTTGATTATTTTTCATTCAGGATGTTGTTGCTGTGTACTGCAGAGTATTAATGGCATTTGCTGGCAGAGGCAGCCTCTTTACTGTCATGTGGTCAGATTCGCAAAAACAACTTTGCTTCCAGTGAACAAGGTCCATGCAAGGAGCCAGTTGACAGAACACCAGACATCTCTGCGCTAAAGGTTTGGTCCTATTTGAACATTTTTAGCATGCAACTGTGCTGAACTGAAAAACCATTTGCAATGTTTACCTCACCGTTATTTTGTTGGCATGATAGAACATTAACAACTGTAACTGTGAACTGGTATAGTAAATGTGAGCGTACAGTATGAGAATCTGAATGATTCACTTATGCTTAGTCTGGTTTGTTTTTCAAGGTGCTCTTGGTCCTGCAAGTGTGGCGAAAGATGGCTTGTGAAGGGAGGCAACAGAGGGCTTCCGGAGGCAAGGCTGGGACACACCCTCAGTTCATCAGTGGCTTTAGCAGTGTATCCCCTACTAGAACCACCATCCGTCTTAGCGACATTTATGATCCCAAACCTCAACCTCCCAAAGCCCCGGTCCGGATCCGTCCTCCGAGTCCAAGGACTCCCTCAGTGAGGGGCCCTGTGTTGTCCAGCGACCCTCCAACCAAGCCTATCACAAGGAGACGAGCTCAGTCTCTCCCTTCGTCTGCAGAGAGGAAGAAAGAACTTAAGAGCCTGCAGGTACGTTTCGTCGACTCGCTGGGCCTTGACTTAGAGGAAGTTAAGTTCTTCAAGGGTGAGGAGAATCCACTGATACCCCCACATGTTATCTCCAGGCTACTGATGAGCTCTGAACTGGCCTTTGGGAAGTCACTGGAGCTGTCCCTGCCTTACCTCAAGCCTTGCTTCCCTGACAATTTGCAAGCTCAGCCCGGCTTCCTAAAGCGTCTCTGCAGCCAGAGGGTGTGCTTGGAGCAGGTCCTGTGTTCAGAGCTGGGAATAATTGGCACCATACAAGTACTTAATTTAGCTTTTGAGAAAGAGGTCACAGTGCACTATTCATTCACCAACTGGAGGAGCTACACAGACACAATGGCATCCTGGGTATCAAGTGGGTACCGTGGGGAGCCTGATGCGCCAGAGACGGATATCTTCCGTTTTCACCTTCCTGTCCCACCTTTTATCCTGCAGCCTGGAGCCATTTTGGAGTTTGCTATCTGCTATCGAGTAAAAGGATGTAACTACTGGGACAACAATGATGGGCACAATTATAAACTTTCATGCCATAGCTACAAACTGACTGTGCCTAGAGAGTGTGAGGATAGCATGCTGCACTTTACTTAAGTGGCCACAATGGAGAGCCAGAACATCTGCGCATAGTTTTTGGTGACCTTATTCAATATTAAGTGAAATTACGCCTTAGCTGTATTGGAACACATTTCCTTTACCTTGGTGTGTGATACTCTAATCAGGCACAGAAGGAGAAGAAAAGCCAATAGGTTTGAATATTGGAACTGGAGGCCAACAAGCCATTTTTGTTTTGAAAATCTTACAATTTGTACAAAAATTCAGTCTAGGAAAAGTCACGGAGAGACATTTGGAAATCTGAGATATCTCAATTCTAAAAATGGAGCCACCAATTGAGAGTGGTTTGGCCTTTCTGGTGCACAAATGTTTTATTAGTTAAGTCTGCAATTCAAAAATGTCTGATCTTGTTGAAAGTGTTAGCGGCAGTGTCTAGCTTGATAGTAATGCATTACTGGTACAGTATATCAGTTCACTCATAAAATGGTCATATTTAATTAAAGTCACAAATGGATTTACGCTTCACTTTAGCAAGGCTGGTGAGCCAATTTTTTGATTGACAGTCTGAATCTGTATTATTACTTCATCATTTCACACAATTGGAAGAGTCATAATAATCTGCTTGCAGTGCGAGTTGCTGTTTGTTGTTAATGTAAGACTACTCTGACCAACAGGTGTTGACCCCATTCTTCTGGAGCCTATGTTGTTTTGGGAGAGGGGTCGGTGTGGATCACAGGGAGCAGCATTAGGTCACCTGCTTCAGTGTAACTGGCTCCCTTAGATCCACACAGTACTGACCTTTTAACAAACAGTTTCCACTGATATTAGAGCCCAGATTCCAGACAACTTTCTGGCAGGCCGGGACGCTTGGCTCTTTATAGGAGGGCATTCTTCCATTTGCCTCACTCGCTGCAGCTGTATGGTCACATGATACGCGTCAAACATGATAGCAGCTATTTGAGCATCCACAGCACAGCCACACTAAAGGTCTTAACTCAGGCTGACCAGAATAAAGACATCGTTTATTAAATATTGATTGTGAAATGTTCTTAATTTATCATTTGCATCGCTTAGAGTTGTTGTTTTGTTCTTGAGGTAATAACAATATCTATCAGCTATCAATCACCTACTACAGGCCTAGTGCTGGTTATTTCATGTGTAATAGATAACAGTCAATTACACAGGAAGACACAGGAATTTAGTATTTGTGTTGGGTGCTACTGAGTATTATAGTTAGTGAGCACTAGATGGTGCTGTTGCCCAAGTCTTAACACCCCAGTTCAAAAACTACTCAAGACTCGATATTTGATTCCTTATCAGAGAAGCACTGTTCACAAGTGTCCATTTGAAATAGTCTTTTAGAAATGTTGGATTGAACACTATTGTTCCTAGAGCTCCTCCTGTTTCAGATCCACACAAATTCAATATGTTCTTTTCTTCATGTTTTTTTCCTTTCCTCTTATAGAAACCTCATGGGTGCAAAGACATGCTATATTTATATATGGTTTTATTTAGGTAAACCTTTCTCCATGAGTCCAGAGAGGTTGTTTTTCAACTAAACCCACCGTTTTGTTTATGTATGATCCTTGTTATTGTCTGTTTCATCCATTAAATAAACACAGTAAAAACATGAAATAAACTGTATGGCCATTTTCATATTTTGCTCATTGTATAAGTAACTGTCATCTGTTAAAAGCAGATACTACATAGGTTAGGGTTTCACCTCATCATCCTACACTCCCCTAACACTTCCCTACCAACTCATGATAGCATTATACAATAACATGTCGTTGTGTCTAGGCAATCAGTTTGGTAACAGTGAAAACAACCTTCTACAATTGCACTCCCCAAAGAAATCAGGTTTATCACCGAGGCTCCCAGAGGGTGCTCATAACCTGGCAACCCTCTGCTGTTGTCTCTTGCGCTTGGCTCTTCTAGGTTGCTGGTAATTATTGGATTCACAGACGATGACTTATTCCACTGTTGCAATTATTGTAAGTCACTTTAGATAAGGTAACTGTAAACTGCAGCACGGCCTTGACGATCTTAAAGCTACAAGGCTTTATAGTCACATGCAGCATATGATGAGCTGAAACTACTCCGTACTTGAGCAGAAATCCCCTTTGTTTATTCTAAACCCTCTTACCAAACACATTGCATTGGTTGTTTTTTTACTACTTCAGCACAGTCTGAATTGCCATGCCTGTGTGTGTGAGTGTGTGAGTGTATGTGTGTTTGTTGGGGACACATTTTGATGCAGCAGAACAATACTGTGCCTTTTTATGGCTGTTACACAGTGCTTGTTGCTGGTAGTTATATACAAACCCTCCATTTAAGGTGATGTTTGATGGTGACGTTTGCTCCGGGGACTGGCTGGGTTGCAAATTTAAAATGAATGGATCGTTATGAGGTTTTTAGTTGCACCGTTAAAATACCATTATGGCGTTTTGAAAAAAGGGCGCTGCGTCGGTTCTAACAGTTGTTACTTCCAGGTGTATATGTGAGCGCCACAGTGATTTCTTCACATGCATTTGAAGCCGAAAGTTTATTTAAGTACATTAGACTATTAATGCGTGGTTCTTGAAGAAGTGATGATGTCATGTTCTACATAATGCAGCTAATTGGGTCTCCATTAGCGTGCCTGGCAAAGTGGAAAAGGAAAAAGGAAGTGGTCCAAAATATGACGCGACTTGCAATCCATGGCATATTTTTGGGCTAAAAACTCATCACGCTTACAGTTGGATAAAAAATCCTCAACATATGTTCAGTGTTTGCCTGCGTGTGTGTTGGCCTTCACCCATCTGAGGGACACCCGGAAGTCAGGATATCCCACCTACGCCCATGAGAGCATCCCTTCCTCCCACACACCTCCGCAGGTCTGAATGTGTTTTAGGGTGGAACTGGCCACTACCGGCTACAGCAGCTCCCAGCCAGGAGCCGCTCATTTCATTACTCCAGACAGCGAGTGGTCTTGGTGTACAGTATGACTTACACTGGAGGTGCCATCTGTTCTCGCCCGGTGCCAGGACGGAGACTCTGACTCACACAACAGGCACGTAGCTAAAAACTGCGCTGCCAATCTAAAAGCTGCGACTGAAGGGGATATGAGTTTACCACGCGATTTTTAATTTAATCCACGTCCATGTCCTGAAAACGAGATTTTCCATGACCTCACGTGTACCTATAATACGTGTGACACAGGATTTCAATAAGCCAAACACAATGGCCTGTTCCTTTCATTCTTGTTACTCTGCCAGCATGACGCAGCAGCACAAACAGTTATTAGGTCAACATCATCCTTTCAAACTGGGCAGATACAATCAGATGAACTTCCTTTCATGGTGGAGATTAACCCAGCTAACCCTCTTAAAGCTGCGCAGGTTTCAGGTAATGCTCTAAAGGTGATGAATGCCCTAATTTGTGAGGGAATAATATATTGTGTGATGAACAGAAATGGAGGGAGGCTACAAATGGGTGACTGCTTAGAGCTTGTACAATAATTGCTCCTTGTCTTCTCTTAGAGGGTCTGTCAAACCATATCTGTCAAGGCTGTTACTTGATGATGTCACGCTAACAGCTGATACGCTGATGCACACAATGTTATCATTTATTGCAAGATTTTTTTTGCTGTGTTTACTGAGGCAAAAGGGATTTTTAAAAAAAACGTATTTATAGTGTGTAGTCCACAAATATTACCCTAAAGCTGACCTTGATGTGCAAAATATTAACGAATCACATGCTATGCTCACGTCGCGATAGCATGTTTGGTTTGAAAGAATCCACCAAGACCACACCATACACAAGACAAACAAGATTTCTTACAAATTCAAAACCTGTATTGTGCAGACAATAAATAGTGCTTACAAAGGGATTTTTGTCTTGTACACAGACAGGGTTTCTGTTTAAGAACATTTACACTGTCGATATGAAACTGAATCAACTGATTCAGTGAGACCCAGACACCGCTTGGGGATGTGACTACTGGTACTGGAGTGGGACAGGTTGACTTGGTCACATGCACATTTCCCCCTGTGGCATCAAAAAGGCTGTCTTTCAAAAGAGTCTGTTTTACAAAAAAAAGTCTTTGTTTTTGTATGGCAAATATGACCTTGATTCCCCGCTCCTCCGGCAAGGAAAAATGAAGGTTAAGGAGATGTTCCTCTGAGCAGAAGTGGAGCTTGCTGCATGCGTCTCCTTCTGGCAGCTCCAATTCTAGAGACATAGCCTCCAAGGTTCACTGCACCCAAATATCAGGACACCCACTGACTGTGGGCCAGGGCACTGGAAGACTCCATGCAAGGTCTTCACTGACAGAACCAAATATCAGCAACTCTTCACAGAAGAAACCTTGCTAAGGCCGGTGGAACCTACGAAGGGGAAAAGAGGGGAGTTTCATCAGTCAGAGCAGTATTAATAGCCCCATGGACAGTGCTCAATTGCTTCCCTTTAGAAATGGGGTCTTGCGTAAGCACAACCCAGGCTAAATCAGGATCATTTTTTTTAGCTACTATAGCATAAGCAAAACGTAAGCTAAATATGTGTGGACATTCATTATATTGGAAAGGTGGTGCAAAAGGGCACAACTTTCTCATCTCAAGAGGGCTGAATGCAGCTAAATTAGGCCCTACTCTGCACCGTCCTCACTCAATGACGTGGAAACTTAGGATACTCCACGTCCTTGAGTCGTTTCACACTGTCACATTGACCCTCTTAGAAACCACCAGTTGACCGAAAAAGCTGACCAAACCGAGAGTAGCAGACCCACTCACCTTGTCAGGTGCTTGCTCGAAGAATGAACTTCCATCTCAGTGCTTTTGAACTCATTCAGCTCCTTCCGTATTGCTGCCTGCAGAACAAAAGCAACAACAACAACAAGAATAAGCCCAGGTGTGTGTCCCTTTATATATCAATGCAGTTGCTCAGGTGGTGAAGCCATTCAAATGAAAATGACGGGGGATTGCGCCTTATGAAAAACATCTGAGGTTTGTGTGAGGATTATGTAATGTTATCTGCGTTTTATGTAAAAGAAAGGTCAGCGACAAAGAATACAAGCTTCACAAAAATGCACATACACAACTATTTGAACAGTTGCTGTGTTAGAAATAATCTTGATTGTAGGAGATGGTGCAGACTCACTGAGGTCTATTTTGGAAACGGGCCCCTGTATCTAGTTTTTGTAACGTTTCCTAATGAAAAGTCAGTGTTGCTGAGGCCTGGCCTAGAAACAGAGAAGCAATAGAGAGGCTTTTGAAGATACCTTGTCAGCAGCTGACAGTCTGGTCCAGGGCTTGTCAGCGCGCCTGTCATAGTCCTGAGCTTTGGCCACCTCCACATAATCACTGAAACGAATGAGGATCTTTCTGTCCCGCAGCTCATCCACTGTGGGCCGCTGGTTAAGCTGGCAGAAGGGGAAGGAGAGGAAACTGTAAACCCTCTCATCCGCTCATCAATACATAACACTGCTGGAGTCAAAGGGTAGTAATGGTCATTTAGATAGATAGATGATTGTAAATTAGATAGTAAACCAAAAAAAGTAGAAATCCCATTAACTACCAGTTGAGTCATTGCAGATTGGTGTTTGATATGTCTGTATATGTGCCTGGGTGTGGGATCAAGTTGAAGAAGTTGAATTATCGGGGGCCGTTCTGCCACCTACCTTTCTATTCAGCCGCTGTTTGATTTCCCTCCTCTCCTCCTGTTCAGTCTGGTCATTTCTTTCTGTTGACAGCGAGGAGGCAAAGGCAAACATCAGCAAAAAAAACATGACACACAAATGGACATCCTTAAATGTGTCTGCTGCATCACCATGGCGATGCAGCACAAAAAAAATGAGTCACTATAAACTGGCAAGAACAATAAACACAGCGGAAATCACCTTGGTAGTGAATGCTAGCACCAGGGGTGATGGAAAGTTAATCTAGCCTGTGCCTAATACAGCTAATATGTCTGATCCAACTCATAATAAATATTCCCAACAGGGACATTGGATTTGACCTACAGTCTGGATCAGTGGATGTCTAGAGAGAGACATGGGCTGATTAGGGCACTAATAGGATTTATCTTTATTAGATGCAGCAGGAAGATCACTAGATGTTGCTTCGCTTATTTTAATCTCTCTCTTTTTTGTTCCAAAAAATGTTGAGCTGCTGAACGAGTTCTGGCAGCTTAAGATGAGGATGGCACCTGTCAGCGTCTGAATGAATTTCACTCCTGTGTGCTAGACGAACGCCTTGCAACAGGAAAGATTAAATGAGATTCAGCCTCTGGTTCTGAGTTATGAGCATGTGTAGGTGGACCTGCTGCAGCTTTCATCTGCATGCCCTTGATGTGGCTCTGGGTTACTGTCCTGATGGCAAAGGGACTTAGCAGTGTTTGTGTTTTGCCTGAACACATGGCCCCCGTGAAGGGAGGGACAGAGCCAGAGATAAAACAGACAGCTGCTGAATGAAGGCCAGGGTTGGCTCACAGGTGCCATGTCTGAACCGAAGACTGGGAGACTCCAAACACGGCCATTTTATAATTCTAGCGCCTTTGTAGGGGCAGTTTCGTTGTTTACGTGGTTTGAAGTCTAACGCTCCTAAATAAAACAGTAAAAATTGTGGAAAAGAACTCTAGTAATCTTATAATAAGCTTTAGAAGGACAGTAAAACCTTTAGTCCCTTTAGGAATGTTATAGGAATATTATAGTGATACAATATAGTGATAAAATTAAACTCCTGAATGCGACAGACACTTTAACTATAGGAATATTAATAATAAAAAATATGAACATATTATTATTAAAAATATGTATCGTTAACTGGTTACTCATAAGAAAATAAGTGACATTTTCAATGATGTCTGCACAAATTAGCCTCCTGGAAACACGAAGCTACCTCTGAATGCATCTGAACACTATTTATAAAACGTCATGATGATGGGTTTATTATCTACAATAATAAATAACTTAAAATTAATGTAATTAATAGTGAAGTCGGCATATTTCACCAACATGGCAAGTAATTAACAACTATAGTGAACCTATAATAAGTTGTAGAAGGATACTATACAAATATCACAACAGTATGAGCCTACTATAAAAGTATAATATATAATAAAAGTATAATACACTCACTATAAACTCACTTTTGAGTACCACAGACACACTATGAACACCTATAGAAATATTATAGGAATATTATAGTGATACCCTAGGAGATGTAACAAACAATAAGCAATAATTCACTATTGGGTACCACAGACACACTATGAATCTGTTGCAGTGACTTTTCATCAGGGATGAAACCAAATGTCTACAATATCAGGGATGTTTTTATCAGTTAGTCCAAAACTTCTTAAAGTATCCTGAAAACCCCCCAATTATCCATCTGATACACCGATGGTTGAATGACTTACGTTTCAAGATGTTCCGACTCTCAAGTTCCTCCACCGCTGGCCTCTGACTCAGCCTCCTACGGAAAAACACCAGAATTACGTTCTGGACCATTTTGTGATCCGATGTGCTTTGTTTCAGTTTCTGTTTTCTTCTCTCTACCCGCAGACACAAAGTCTCTCACAGTGTTTCACTACTAGCACTTTGGATGCCTGAGTGTGTGTGTGGAGCACCAAGATCTACACATCCTAAAGGAAAACACCGCGTCCCATCTTGAGTCCAAAAAGCGACTTGTTTTATTATTACAACTAAGTCGGCAGGAGATCCACATCGGGATAAAAGTCGAGGTCCGCGTCAAAAAAGAAACAGGTCCGTCTGAGCTCGGAGCTTCAATCCTCCAGGAGCTTACGAAATGAGGAATTAGAAAATAAAAACATTCATTATCATCCCGGTGGG
>CABFOQ010052313.1:21382-33814 GCA_900660455.1 Gephyroberyx darwinii
GTCTGTAACAGGAATCCTCAACAGGAATGTAGGAATTGCAGGAATATAGTTCACCTGCATTTTTAGGCTGATATCAGTGTTTGTGATGGAAATCCATAGTATACATTGTAGTAAAGGGTACCAAAATGATCTAAGTTATAGGGAGTTTTAAGGGGGGAGCTTAAACTGATGCTTTTCTGAATTTTTTTTTGTTCATATCAGTGGTTGTTTGCCTTGTGATGATCACCAACTGGAGGTCAGAGTTAGCCTACCTTTTTATTTACTGCTACACCACTCACTGTAACAAACACTTCATGTGACAAACATACTTGTGGACCAAAAAGCAAAACTAAATGAAATTAAACTAAATGCCAGACTCCCCACACATAGTGGTTAACAAGGATAACAAGGACAGCAGTCTACAGTGAGGAAAGAAGAGGCGAGACCCTGGTGTTTAACGTGAACAGACTTGAAGTATCAGGTCATAATGCAAACTGAGTGGGGAATCATTAGGACAGGTAAATACCCGCTCTACTGGTGTTGAAACTCGTCGTATGTGACACTGCAGCATGAATGCAGTCTTATGGACGCTGAAATGAGATTAAAACAAATGGGAACATTATACCTATAATCAATACCCTAATGTAATAGCAATCACATGCAATACAGCCAAGTTAAGTTAAACCAAAAGTACTGGTGTGGCAAAATAGAAAAACAGATTCTGGCAGCGTAAATTCACAGCATTCCACAATACCTGAATTTTAGGATTCCATGCATGACTTTCCAAGATCCCTTCCCAGCCCCCAACATACTGGCTGCACCATACACTAAATTTGCCACACAGCTGTCATGACACAGCGTTGGGATCCAACAGCCCGGTTTAGGAAACACTCCTGTTGCCTTATAGGAAATATACAATGTCTAACCACGTCTAAAACCTAGGTGCTTTTTCTCCAAGTATTTTCTCAACATCAAAAGCCCCTCATCCAGCTCATACAGTAACTAATGAACATCCTGCAGCAATAGCCTTGTGGCTGAGGTAGACTAAAGGTCAGAGAGGTGGGCGTGTGTCTTGATGGGCGCTGGTTCAAATCCCGGCACCAGCTCGGCAAATCTGGGCAGGTAAATTGAAGAAAAATGTCATGACGCACACCAATCAGTAACAACATGCATCACCCCCCAGTTTCATCAGAACCAGACCGGTTGTGTAGCAGCTACAGCCTTGAAATTTTGACCTTTAATCAGTGAAATTGAACCAGAACGCAGTGCCAAAATGCATCATCCCTCCAGAATTTCGTCAAACTCAAGCGATGTCTGATATTTTACAGTCCGAAAGACGGACGGACAGATCCGGTCTGATCTGTACTGCCAAGGCAAACAGCAGTAACCATTCCATGTGTTTCAATATTAATGGGACTGACTGGGGTTTTGGATTCAATACCATCAGAAATACCAAGAATGTATGTACCAAAACCACTTTTGTCTGGACAGGAGATAAACCTTTAAGTCCTTTTTCTCAGTTTCACTACTCATGCAGTCATGCAGTCACAAAACATTCCCCGGATAAATAAAGGTGAGCCATCAGTCACGACTCGCTCCAGAAGAGGGCAGGGGACTCTTAAAGCCACTTTCCTAATCAGCCAGATTGCAGCCAGATCATAATGTAGCCAAGCTCTAACCCCTGAGAGGCAAACCCATGATTCACACACACGGAATAGTCCCTGCTGTTAATCATATAATAAATAAATGTAATAATACACGTCTCCTTTTTCTAAGCAGGATGATCCCCAACCCAAATTATAAGGATGGACAGGTGCTTTTCTGTCTGAGTACAGAGCATGACAAGTTGGTATCATCTTCGAGTTGTCAAGTTATCTCTTACTTGCCATCGCCTGCTCTTCCTAAAACCAGTCCAAAGAAGAAAAGGTGACAAGCATTTTGCCATCTAGGCTTTAGAATGAAGGAACGAAGAGTTAAACCTGAGGAGCTCGCAAAACCAGTTTTTGTTTCTGTTTTATTTTTGTTTGTTTGTTGTTAAACTCAGCTTAATTTATGCCTTCATAAATTAAAGTCCAAAAATAAATTCATAAAAATGTATCATTGATCATAAAAGTCATAAATATGTCAAACTTATTATTATTATTATTATTATTATTATTATTTAGAACTTTGTAACACTGTTTTGAAAAATGCAATAGAAATAGTTATTAATATAATGATAATTATTATTATTATGCTGACATGTTAAATCTGCTATGGTCAGAATTTGACAGCTCCAAACAAAATGACTGGATGTCACCTAATGCAGATCTAAAATAAGACTACTGTCCTATGACGGCTTCAGCTGTGACTGAGACCACTGAGGGCTTACGAAACAAGACCAGTCACACAGAGACGGAAATATTGGGAGCTGAGGGGATTCAATGTGCTAAATGGAGCAGAGCCATAGTGGGATGCGTGGTCCACAGTACATGACATCCAGGTCAGCTGTATTTGACTCACGATACAGACTGAAGCAAATCTTTTAAAGCCATACTCTGTCGCCGGGAAAAGATCTAACGGAAGATATTATATCAAAGGACTGACTTACTGTAATAAATGTGAGAGTGAGTCAGGACATTTCTATTTGGCCAAACAGTTCTTTAGTCACAGCCTCCTGCAGCGTTTGGGCTCCAGGAGCACTCAGCCGAGTACTCGGTCAGAGGTAAAAGTTTCTCATTTGTTGGACAACTCACCAGCGTGTCAAAGCAATGAAGTGGTCGGAGGAGCAGGGGCTGATGGGAATGTCAGCCCGTTTAAGTGGAGGAGAATGGGATGAGTCAGGCGCCACGGGCCGGGCTGTGGCCTGCTAGTGCCCACTGAGGTGTATCCTAATGCCTAGCTCCTTCCCATCAGTGGCAGAGCCTGAGGACAGAAGTGCCATGGTTGGATGTATAAGTGAGCCTCGGGGGGAGGAGGCCATGCCAAGAATCATTTCAGGAACCCTCTTTCATCGCAGAGCACCGGAAGCTCGGTGTTTATGTAACTTAGACAAAGCAAAGATTTGACGTCAGGTCCTGTGCATCTTTAAGTGTTGACCCGAATGTCTCGACTCTTTATTAGACCGTGGATCTGAAAAATGGAGCATGTGGTTGAGCGAATCTTGAATGAAGGGAATGGCGCTTGGACATTCAATTCCGGCCTCACGGGACACTTTGCTGCACCCATCATACATTGCTAAAGGGCAAAATTAGTCAATGTCCATTCCGAAATGCCCTGCAAAACGCCCATGGCCCTGTCCGCACGTCAAAAAATATCTCTATCCTCGTTCAAAGGCTTGCTGTGCTATTGATGAGAGATGAATGGGACACATTCAAAGACTCAGACATAAAACCTGCTTTAAAGAAAACCAAGAATCAATCATTTATCTAGCCACTTGTTTGACTCCACGGCTGTGCCCTTTAGTGCAGGTCTACAGATCAAGGCGGGATCATGTCTGGCTCTGGACGACCCGCTGGGAGCGCAGTGTGGAGGAGGCAACTTCAAACAGCACCGTCCAGGTTAGAACGCTTTAGGTTATCGCACATTAGCTCTAAACTTTCACACTGAAGAGAAACGTCTGGCATGAAGTCAACTGGAAGTTAAATATCCTTCTACCTTCTGCATTCAAAACTACGAATCCTTCAGGCATCCGGGTGGCTCTGTGAGCTGAGGCGCCTGCACATTACTTGTAACATTTTAGGTTCAAGTCCACCAATAATCTTCTAAAGACATATTTCTGAGTCTGTCAGATGCCCTATCTTCTGTTCCTTTACTGTCCTGAAATGACTTAACAAACATTGATTAACTGAGTCAATGGACCACATCCATTAGCCAACATAGCAGCATTTTACAGTCAACTGGGAAGCCAAAATCAATGCTGGTCTTGGATAAGATTAGGGATGAAAAATACTCAGCCATCTTTTTGTTTATAGCCTGAGAAATGTAATAGCAATGATGAGCAACAAAACTGGCCTGGTCTCGTCTGTGACCATTGGTGATCTAACCCTCATTGCTTCAAGAGAATGAGGTTAGAAAGGACAAAAAAACAACAACCAGAGCTTTCACAGCGTGGGCACAGAGGCTTTGGGACTTTTGACATTTTAATTAGAGGGTACTAGCTTCTAGATCCTTAGAAATAAAAGACATTACTGCATGTGGGACATGAATGGACTGCAGTGGTGACAACGTGTAATTTGAGGATTTTGCTTCATGCCATATATGTGCAAGCTGTGTCATCCGGTGCTTACGTATCTCCAACTGCTTTACAATATCTGCCAACTCCAGCCCTGTAATTGGTTTGATGCCCGGTTGTGATGCTGCTCTTCATAAAGGCACAAATAGAAACCAGAGAAGCGTCTTAATGTGGAACCACAGAGACAAATAGCACGTTGTCGTCATCACTTAACCCTTATTTAACCAAGCAATTTGACGAAGAACACACTATCTTAGAGCAGAGAGGGTGTTGCACTGCTATTCATGCTCACTAATGACTGAGAAAAAGAGAGAATATGGGAATCTATGCATTTTTGGTTGGAGGGATATGAAGCACTATGGTTGTGTTTTTAACCCAAGAAAAGCAGTGCACGCACAAATTATTATATTAAAGTATAATATCTACTTTTCAGCCTTTCATACATTACATTTTGTGCCCCCAAGTAAGCAATCTCTGTCATAACAGACATGCGTCTTGTGGAATATGACCGCTCTCTCCTCCTGTGAACTGTCTGAGTGAGGGTTCAGCATCCAGGCATCTCTGGATGTTGCTAAAGAGACCATTCGGCTAGCTGAGTTTTCCTGCCTGCGGGAGAAAATTGGGGAAGCCCCAGCAGAGCGGGCATTAATATTTCATCCTGGGTGAAATGGATTATGAAACTGAAAATCCTCTATGCAGTTCCACAAGGAAGAGCAAGTAGCCGCCATTCAACAGCCTTGACCTCCTTTCAATTTTGTTCTGTGAGCACTTTGAAGAGCATTGAATGGCTGAAAAAGCTGATTATTTTTCAAGTCATTTATTTCTTTTTCCAATTATTTGTTGTTTAGAATACAGGAAATACATCTATGTAACAGAGAACCTTACACATTAAGATATATTTTTTTTAAATTTGATCTTAGTAGAACAAAACTATCACAATCTATTCTGTACTACTTGACTGAAGGTAAGCGCCAACTCTATACATAGTACATGACAGCCATCTGACTCTATAGGTCCATATTTATTTGCTATTTCATGTACACGTGTAGGTATTTGTATATGCATATATGCCTACATACATAGGTGGATGTGTGTGTATGTGCATATATAATATATATATATATTTTTTATTATTATTGTATTTTTTTGTGGAATATTTGTCCGATGTATGTGTAGTATGTATGTGTAGTACAGACAGCGTGAAAGCTACATTTCTAAATGCTAATATTGCATTCTTGCAGTCAGCTGCTATGTGGCCAGTCCAATACTGGGTTATATATAGGGGTCCTGGACAGCAGCTGTGTGTGGATGCTTATTCCCTCTGCCCTGTTTCACACACTGTGTTATGGTGTCAGCAGAAAAGGGTCTATCTGCCATAAATATCCAATATTGTTTCTCCGTGGCTCAGCAGTGTGAGACAAATACTATGTACTGTTATCATGACAACCTCTGCTGCACGTCTTCCTCCCTCTACCTTTCTGTCGCCCACCTTTTCTGTCGCTGTCCACTAGGGTTAAAACCGACATGCCGATATTGGCCTTTTAATAAATAATAGATATCAGCCAGTCAATGTTGTCGCCACTGCTAGAAGTGAGGATGTGATTTCAGCTTCAGGGGTGTCAGTCTGTAAAACCTGCCTCACCCTTAAAGAGCTGAGTTTTAGTGTCGCATGATGGTCCGAATGCTGTTTCAGAGGCTTTTCCACCCTGATAAGTATTAAATTATATAAAGTTTGACATGTAAACGGTCAAATTTAAAGATACTGAATATTGGCACAAAATATTGGCTATCGGCAGCTTCTATCTATGGGTATTGATATCGGCCCAGGTCAGTTACATCCCACTCTCCACTGCCAAGACAACAGAAAAGACCCTCAAAAGAATGCCTCCTAAAAATACCTCAATATCCTCCTACCAGCTCCAGCTCCTCTCATGTCATGCCCCTCATGATCGCTGAGGACGGGGGATGGGGTAATCACATGGGGGGAGAGGCGTGAACCTGCACGAGCATGTTCATGACTAATGCAGCATGTCTCCCTTCTAAAAATACCAACCGAGAATTTCTGTGGGAAATTGATTGCCATGATGTTCCAGACATTTCTATTCATAGACAAATCATCAGATGGCGCGTGCATTGGTCAATACCCTCCTGCAACCTGCAGGCCGTGGCAACATCTCATGAGACGTTCCTCTCATTACCATCCTTACATAACCGCCTGATATGCTCAGCCGAGGCAACAAGCAGAGGATGCCGGGACCAAACAGCAACAGAGATGTAGATCACTGCAGCAAACTGAGGCCGGCTCTCCAGAAGAGCCCTGCAGGGCAATGGGGACGGTTCAATCAGAGGGGAATCGGGAGGGTGAGGGAATACAATCCATCAGAGAGGGAGGAGAGGGCTGTGACGTAGATAAAGAATTGATTGTGGTTTGTGCTGCAGTATTATTAGAGCTAAATATAGAAACAGGGTATAGAGGGTTCCCTTCTCCGGTTCCAGGCCAACCCACTGCTCTGCATTCTGCTGCAGCCTGGCAGGCTTAAGTAAATGAATCCATGCAATATGCAGAGCTATGCTGTATTCTTTGATATACATCAGCGGCTGTGAAAAATCTGACAAGTGTGCTAAGATGGGGATCTTTTGTATACACAGAAAAGTTATTATTCCATTTAATGCTAAATGAATGTTATGTGAATGGATACCAAGCCTTTGGTCTGTTTCATTTTGTCTGTTTTTTGGTGTCTTCTGATACCTTCTAACACTTTTGCAAGGAAAGAAAACAAAGGAATTTGCAAAATGTATCATTTGCATGTGATTCATAAAAAAATGTTTAAGTTTAAGATGACTTGCAGGGTATTATTTATGTCGTTACAATATAAGCTCAACGCTGCCACATGTCCCAATTGTACTATATGGACATGATGCTTGAACTCCAAAGAACCCAAAGAATGTCATTGCAATACAATAATGTGGAAATTAGCACTCAGCCATGTCCTCTATTGAGGAATACCTGAAAATAATATTGACAGTGGTGTTGACTGTAAATAATCAGTTCTTATCATGTAAAAGTGTATTATATACCTGCCACTACATGGACATTAAACCTCACTCATCCTATGTTGTCTCATCTTGCCTTCACTCTACTGTCTGAAAAACAAGTAGCATAGCATACCAGCATAGTAGTATACCAGTTGTGTTTTCAATTGGAAAAAAAGGGACTGCAATCATGTAGTAACTGTGTTCCAAAATGTTCAGCTGTTTATTGTAACATGATGGTTATTAATGCGTTTCATTTTCAGCTGGTGACTGGCAGATGCCTACACCTACACCATCATGGTGTGACTGCTAATGTTTTGCAAAATATCCAAGGTCTGACTGTTGCATTTCAGCTCTGAAGGACATTCTGTTCCAGTGTTGTACAAACAGCTGTGCACCCCTTGGCCCTCACACTCCACCATGAGCTGCACAGGCAGGACACCGTGTGCTAGCCACCTCCACAAAACTACCACTACTCTCATACAATCAGCATGATTCATTCAATTTCAATGTGTACACGACCAGCGATACAGAATGTATGTTTAGAGAGCAGGAGAGGGAGGCCACATCAGCCTTTGTTGTTATCTGAGTGGGTAGTCATGTCCTCTGGTGGACCACGTGGAGAGCTGGAGGACAGGTGAGCACATGGTGCTGTCATCTCAAATAATGGCCGCCTCAGCTGTCCGCAGCTCATGTTTGACGACTCCTGTTGATCAGCCAGTCCTGTCTGTCAGCCACTGAAGCCGGAGCCGAGCCCTGCAAGCACCTGTGCAGGCCAAGCCAAGCCTGCATACACGGCGTCTGCAGGCATCCGACTGCCCCTGCACTCACAGCCCTCTTCCAATGGGACTAGCTTCAATACACTCGCAACGTAAAATTGCTGTGAAAAGCGCTGTGACGTCTTTTTTCCTTGGATTTTCTGTTGATGAAGTTTGAGTTTCTGTAGGTGGCGCTCTTTTCTTTGTCTGTTCACTGCTATCACTGGCTATCACTGCTCATGCTAACTACCCAGTTCTTCTTCTATTGATTCCATACAAACCGGAAACGTAAAACGCATCGCTTCCTGTGCGCCATTATTACTGTTTGCTTTAGTCGTGAGGATCATTCACTAATACCTAAATGGTTTTCACTCTATTTTCCATCTAAATGTCTCTAGAGAGTATTATATTACTACTGCTAATGCTGCATTGTCTTCAGGTTATCGCACCAAAACGATCATCAAGATTCATCGACCCAGTAATGCGCTATGTGTACCACGAATGAGCTTCATCCACACCGCGCTGCTCTGGTCCCTGTCCTGAGCTGACACCGCCTGCCTACACAGTCCCTCCTTAAACCAGCATCCCAGTGTCCAACCCTCCCCTTTGGACACCCGATTGATCACTTCCTGTGTCTCTTATGTAAGAGCGATCAGGAGTTCCCTTTATATAAGCAGTTTGGTAGAGGTCGGAGTGGATGTACGGCTGATGTACATTTGTCTCATTCACTACAATGCAGCTACTACAAATGTGCAAGAATGGAGGACATGCTG
This sequence comes from Gephyroberyx darwinii, assembly GCA_900660455.1. NCBI lineage: Eukaryota > Metazoa > Chordata > Actinopteri > Trachichthyiformes > Trachichthyidae > Gephyroberyx > Gephyroberyx darwinii. The sequence goes on from CABFOQ010052313.1 coordinate 30,139, forward strand.
AATGCCGCCTTTTGCAGTTTTGCTTTTGTTTTTCAGTTTTCAATTCAATGAAATTTGTTTTGTTTTGTTCAGATGACTTGAACCTTGACTAAAAGCTGAAGCGCCAAAAGCTAAAAGCTGAGTGTACCGCCAACAGACAGAAGCACATACATACACGTGAAAGCTCACATGAAAGGAGGTGCGTGTGGAACGGCCTTGGTTTAATGATACATCACATAACACCACACACACACACACACACACACAACTACTCCTCCTATCCAGATTGACACACAGCTGTGAAATGCCTTGGGGCGAGGTTGTAGGGAAACACATGTGAGGAAGCACGACGCCAGGCTTGAAGGAGCTCGTGGGTGGCGTCATTAGGTCTGCCTCAACAACACTCACCTCTCACATATGTTAAATTGCAAATTAATGAGGGTTCTTCACCCTGGCTGACAGATAGCCCTGTTTTCCTCCCAGGACTGGACACCTGCTCCCTTTCTCTCGCTCGCCTCAACGTCTTAATCTGGCTAATTAGCTGCCTTGACCTGCAGTTATACTGGGTATGAAACCACACCCAGTGGGAACCGGGATCACCGCTGCACCAGTGGCCAGATCTCCTCCTCACTGACTCCTGCTATCACTGACGCGTTTCCCAGTAACAAGTAATGCAATGAATTAACATCAGATTGAAGTTGAATTATCCAAAAACAATGATTATCCCACCCACATCCCCTGATTCATTGTCCTCAGAATTAGTCATTGTCCTCTCAAAATAAGTTAGCCTGGATAAGAAATGGTAGAAAAGTTGACTTTCTGTGGGTGGAAGTATTCCCACTACTTGATTTCATCCAGGAAAGGCATGAGCATTAGATGCCAACACTCACGAGTTTCACAAGTTATCCTGATAATTCTGTGGGTGTAACAGAAAAGTAATAAGTAAATTAATAAAGTATTTTTTTTAATGAGTAACAATGGTGAGAATATGGTGAGAATATATTACTTTTTGGGTAAAAAAAAAAATATTTATATCTTTAATTCTATATTTGATCTTGGAGAGTTAAACCAATGTGTGTGAACTTGAACAACCCTAAAGAAACCATCTGTGATGTTATGTCACTTTCTGGAGCTGCTCCATAGACGTGAAAGAGAGGCTGGCTTGAGTTGGTTTGACCTTTCCCAAATACATGAGCTTCATTTCAATCCACAGCTCGTAATACATTTGATGTCTTGTAAACAAAAGACAAATATAGGTTCAGTAGTAAATTCTTACTTATGACATAACCTGTTTATACCTGATTCATAATACATTATTGTTATTGTTGAGTATTATGATTTATTTATGTATTTTCTGATGCTATCTGATGTCATTCTAATGTGCTTGATTGTGAGTCAGTCCCATATCCTGCTCATGCCACACTCATGATGCACTGTGGTGTATTATGATTATTATTATGGTGTATTTCTGATGCAGTTATGATGTAATTATAATGTTCTTATTATATGAGTAAGATGGCTTGTAACGGGTACATCCAACAATTCAACATTAATTAAACACGAACAACTGAATTCAGCAGACAAGCTATGGCAAGTTTGATTCCAGATTCTTTATATTTGAAGGTGCGATGGCAATAATAAATTCAAAGATTTTTGTCACAGAATACCTTGTGTTTCAACCAAAATTGGCCGCCAAAGGGAGGTCAGCATTAAATTAAAGTGCTCAGCGCTCAGTGCTCAGCAAAGTGTGAACAACTTGTTAACAGCCAATTATCACAACTGCCTGTTTAACAAAGGTATGAAACACTCCTAAAAGTGAGAGGGGAGTGTGGAAACAGACCCAACAACAACAACAGGACAAACACACTGACTTACTACTGTAGCAATCCAGTGATTTATTTGATCAAACTGCTTATTTCTGCCAGAACCAGTAAAAATCAATCATTTAAGCTGATTTTCTTGACCATGAAAAAACCCAAATCAAAATAAAACTATTTTTGAGGCACATTGAAATGCAAATGCAATCCCTCCTTCTAGCGCTCCGAAGAAATACATAATACACAATAGAGCAAACACTGCGAGTCCACAAAGCTAGCCTGTCATTTATTTTTAACTTCAGGCGTCAGAAAATGTCTTTTGATTCTGGGTCATACCAATAACACATGCCTTCTGTTTTAGTGTCGATCTTCCTGTTGCATAAAGTTGCTGTGTGTCAAATCAGCACAGCAGGTGTTGTAACCTTGCATTGCCAGTGTCAAGAGAAGCCTTCCACCTCCCACTTTGAGCGTTACATAAACCAGTAAACCATGCACTGTATTATTCAGTGAAACCTAACCTGATTTGATTCATAATCCTATTAAAATCACCATAATAACACTCTATCACCATTTACATAACATAACAAATAAGATTATGTTCTCTGTTGCATTCCTCCTCTGCCTTCCACAAAATCCTGTTCCACACTCTCAAAATCAGACCACTTGACCCAGAAAAGCAGCACTCGTGGTGTGGCGTTGAAATGACAAACAGAGAAAATCTTAAATTAGTATCGATACTGGGGCGGTTGTGATCACTCTTGGTGACCAACGGATTCACAGCTACATGTTCTGCAATGAATGATCAGAGTTGTTTATGAGAAATTGGTTCCCCCCACTGGCAGTCAGATTATTTCCTTCATAATAAAGATATTTACACATTAAATACATTATTTTGACTCAGAGAGAGAGAGAGAGAGAGAGAGAGAGAGAGGGATAGAGCAACATGCCATGCATGGAGGGTTTAAGGGTGATGGTGAGAGACAGGGCCCTGTCCAGTGACACCAGGAGCCACCTCTCCATAGACGAAACTATCAGAAATGGTTGAACAAACTATTTGTGAGTGTGAATTTACAGCAGAAGATTTCATGAACTAGTCACGGATCAAAAGTTGCCAAGGTTGTAGACCAGGGTGCTCTAAGACAAACTATGGATTTGGATGTTCACTTCAACCTTTAAACTTTTTGGGAGCGATGGACTAACTCGACTCGACTAACTAACTCGAGAAAAATACATAACCAGTGACGTAGTGGTAAATAAAAAGGTGAATGGCCTCCAGTCGGTCATCATCATAAGGCAAACAACCACAATATATCGATTTGCATCGATTTGCACTTTGTTTCCCTTTATGACCCATCCTCATATAACTTAAACCATTTTGATACTGCCTACTATGATGTCAGCCTAAAAAAAAGGGGGGTAAACTGTACTCTGGATCAGCCGCAAAGCAACCCACGCACCATATAATCAGGGCAAAATGTGTGTAGAGTGTAGCGTGTTCGCTCCCTTTTAACATCGCTTTTTTGTACTTTTTTTTGTAAAAAATTAATCTCAGCAGAGTGACCGACTTATTGAGGTTATTTTTCCCTGACTCCATGGTGTGTGGGTTGCTATACTCTTGATCCTTGTTCTGTTTTCTGTAAGCCTCTTTGCTGCTAAACTCAATTCTGAGAATAAAAAGCTAGGTATACTGAATTTAGGTCGGTTTACCCTCCACTACAATCTTGTAAATAACAATATATCTCATGGAGTGCATCCATCCTAAAATTCAGATTCCCAGTGAGGTTCTAGAGTAAAGGCTTCTATGAGATGTTTCAGGACAGGGAAGTTGTTAATGGTGGAAGGGAACAGACGAGCAGACAATGTGAACAGTGATGTTGAGT
>CABFOQ010052313.1:33834-44734 GCA_900660455.1 Gephyroberyx darwinii
GAGGGCTGACGGAGGGGCTGATGGCAGGCTGAGCTGGCTCCACACAGAGCGACTCACTTGGCCAGCTTCATCTCTATCTGCTGGCGGATCTCCTGCCGCTCCTGGTCGCTGCGTACGGGGAAGATGTTGCGGTCCTCCAGCTCCTGCTTGCTGGGCCGGTTGCGGAGCTTCACGGCTAGCAGCTCCTTCCTCATTCTGCGTGGGAGGGTCCCTGTTGTTGTTGGTGGTGAACACATTAAGTTTCACTGACAGCACAACATTTTTGCACTGCCAGACATACTTTTCCAGCTAAACCCACTAAACCAGTCACTGCACACTAATCTTGTGCTTTCTCACAAGACCTGAGACACAATCCCCTTAATCAACACCTTATCAACTTCAGGTTGGGAAATAATTGACATGTGTTGTCAATTTAATGGCTCTGTTCTATAATGCAGCATATTGCAATGCATATTTTTGACTTTCTTTACCAATGAAAATTTTAAATAAAGATATCAGATACTACTGAATGTTTTTCACCAATTAAGTACCTCTCTAGGTTCCTCCAATTTTCTTGAATGGTTTCTTCAGTATATCAGTGGACAAACTTTGACAATGTATCTCATATGAAACCCTCATTGTGTTCTCTAGATATAATACCCACCCATCTCTTAAAAGTGTCCTTGTTACTGTGTGTCCTAATATTCTTTCATTTATAAACAGCTCACTGGAAAGCGGCTGTGCACCCGCTTATTTCAAGTGAGCTCTTATCCAGCCTCTTTTTAAAAAGCCTAGTGTGGATGCTTCCCTCCTGAGTAATTATAGACCCATTTACAAACCATCCATTTCTGTGTAGGGTTATTAGAGGGTTGGTTACAATCAATTAAAAGACTACATGAGAAGATATGGCTAATTTGAAAAATTCCAATCTGGTTTCCGTTCTAAACATAGCACTGAGACAGCTTTACTTGGTCACAAATGATCGTCTAGCTGCAGATGCTGGTGAATGTTCTATTCCAGTTCTGCTTGACTTTAGTGCCACTTTTGACACAGTTGATGGGAACATCTTAACTGAATGTCTTCGAGATTTTGTTGGAATTATTATATATCATATTTCTCAGATAGACAGTTGGCACGGGTAATTATATATCCTCCTCAGCACCATTAAGCTGTGGAGTACCTCAAGGTTCTATTCTGGGTCCTATTTTGTTTTCTATCTATCTATATTTATTTTCATGGTTTCGTTGATGAAACACAGCTGTATCTGCCTGTAAAACCTAGCGCTACAAGCAACCTTGATTTCCTGGAAGGCTGTCCAGCTGATGAAATGTTGGATGTCTCTGACCTTTCTTCAACTAAATGCTAACTATTTTTGGACCACCAAATGTTACTCCTAAAACTCTTGATTACCTTGGCAACTTGGCAACTAATATCAAATCGACTGCCAAGAGTCATTTTTGATTCTGGTCTGAATTTTAAGAAACAAGTCCAGTTGTTCAGTCTTGTTTCTTCCAGTTAAGAAATACAGTATCTCTAAAATTAGGTAATGTCTATCCTCTTCAGAGTTGAAAGGGTGCCTGAATGCAAGAACAACTTACCTGATGAAATAAGACTTGCCAATTCTCTATCTTCTTTTAAGACACAACTAAAAACTTATATTTATACATTTGCTTTTAACTACTAAAATTATTATTTTGCATTGTTTGTTCTTTGTAACTTTGTTTAAAAAAAGTGCTATACAAATAAAGTCATTACATGGTAATAATATATAATTATTATGATCAGAGCATGATAGAATAAACACAATGTGAAAAACAATTCGTGAGTAGAATACTTCATGGGACAACTGTATAGTTAATGACATGATATTAAATTGAATTCTCTGATGTTTTTCTGATGATTATATTGTAAGAAACGTTTATCAGTGGACTTTTAATCTGCTTGTAATGCATCAAAATGCACTTCAAGCAAAGTCTTATGGGGTAAGTTTTTCTTTTCAGAGCCACAGACATGGTAAGCATGGATGACCCATATTTAGTCATGCCTTTGGTCGACTGACGGGCCAAGAATTAGGCCACCGCAGCAGATGTTGACGGCCTGATGAAATTTAACACCAGTAAGGCTGCTATTCATCATCATGGTAAATCTCCCTGTCATACTCCCACTGTAAACAAACATCAGCAGAGATTATGCTGCTTCATTATCCATTGACAGGGCACTCCGATTTTGTTGGATTTATACATTCAGAGGCAGATGACCATAGAGCAAATATTACAGCACGTGTCTATTATCAGCAGACCTACCAGAGATTACAGACTCATTCCAGCTCTCCTGGTCGCTGTAGTACTCGTCTAGCCGGCGGTTCTCCTTGTTCTCATCAGATTCCTTCTTGCTCTCCGACTCGCCAGCAGGCTCCTTCTCTATGCTGGCCGTGCGAGATAGACGACCGTCTACACGTCGCTTTGGAGATGAGCGCACCTCTTTCCCCTGGAAGCTAGGGCCACAAATAAAAAAGACAGCCCAGTCAATTAATGTCATAAGACCAGTAAAGTCCTACGAAGACCAGGAGTTCCAGGATGAACGGACGTTCACTACATTTGCCAAGTGGTTCAATGGCTCACATTTGATCTGAAACAAGGACTTAATAATTAAAACCAAGGAAATGCATGCTGACTTCTGAAGAAATCATCCATCGCCACAAGCTACAGTCATTAAAGGCCAACAAAGGCTATTGTCACAGGCCACACTTACTTCTATAGCCTTCAGGGTGGACAGACTGTCCCATTACTAAAAGGTCACAGGTTCAACCCTGCAACAGCCAATGAATGTCTTTGAACACTGAATTCCTAACTCACTCATTGTAAGCTGCGTTGGGTAAGAGAGTCATTTAAATGCCTAAAATGTAAAACCTAAAGGGGAAATAGTAAATGTTTTTACTGTCCCATAGCACAAACTGACCATAATAATTGTGTGCTTCTCCCAGAGACTTGTGTAAGAGGAGATAAGTAGATAAGTGCAGCAAATGTTGTTGCCATTCCTACTGGTATAAATATAAATAAATGGGACCTCTCTAAGAGCAATACAACTTCTGTAGGAACTATTTTACTGTAGTGGCAATTTCTTATTTTAATCAACACATACAGGCATCACAAACACTTTACATTTTTACATACAGATGTATAAAATCTATATGATGCCATCGGACTGGCACCGGGGACTGGGTATGTGATTGATTTGTCATGTGTTATATGTTATTTGCACATTACCTGAACTTTATCTGTACTGTTTTCGGTATTCCTGTGTCCTCTCTGTGTATTATGTATGTATGATTGTTAGTTGTTTGTTGTTTTTGGCTTCTTACCTGTCCTGTCTATGTTTGGTGGCCAGGGCACGGTGCAGTTCCTCAATGATGCAGCTAGGGGGCAACTGTGGGTGTAGCACCCCAAGGTGGGGGGACCCAGTAGGGGTGGAGATCCTGCCTCGCAGCAGGGAGCCCTGGGGGTCTTTGGGAAGTGTGAAGTTCCTGGGTAAAGTGGCTGGGGACTTTTTCACTGGCACTGGATGAGGCCCTGGTAGGGAAAATAATCAAACTGTGACACTAACGTAAACCGATGGAGCATCTCATCTATGTGAGACATAGCTTTTCCCAGGCAGACTCACCCTCTAGGCTGCCCAGTCTGGTGAGCAGTTTGACTGGCAGGTTGGGTGGAGGCGGGGTGCTGGCCCGTCTCTGAGGTGGGGCCACTGCAACCTCCTGTTTCCCCTCCACGGCTTCCACCTTCCCCATAGACTGGTCATCGCTGGGGTCAGTTAAGGATGTGTGGTCCTCTTCCCCATCCTCACTCTGACTGTGATCTCCAATTGTCTTTGAATCCTCAGTAAAATCTTGTGCTGAAATGAAACAACAACCTCGTTAGGATTCATTTCCACAGTCTCTGTCTCCACCTAGTGGTCAATCAGAGAAACACTTTTCCAGATGGCAGCTGACAACATTAAAGCTAGACAAGATTTTGATGTAAAAATACATCCGTCTTATCAGGCTAAACCACCACACTGATTGCCAAGTGATCTCTGGGAAATGCAGTGCAAAAAAATACTGCTGAGCATCAAAGATCTCACCAAAATAAAATAAATGAGGATTTTGAGGATTAGCACTTTAAAGCTGCACTAGGCAAGATTTTTACGTAAAAATAAACCCCTTTTATCAGCCTAAATCACAAAGTGGGGCTGCAACAGAGAAGAGCCTTCTACCCCCCAACTAAGACGCCATACACACGCCTTTTTCCACCAAATTACATTTTGGTGGTGGTCAGTGGTAGGAAATCTCCTCTGTGCACAGGACATGAGGAATCAAAACTTAAAAGTGAAATACAAAAGCGTTTCCTAAACAGCAGCGAGCGAGCCATTCGTCCAGAGAAAACTCGACTCACCAACAATGGCTGAACCTCTTCACCATCTCCACCCTCACCAGCCACTAAGAAGAGGAAATTTAAGTCCAAAGAGTCACAATAAATGACTTCTGGGTATTGAAGTCTCACAATTTAAACAGTTATCTTGGTGTATTTTAGTGTAAAATATCCTAGTGCAGCTTTAACCACATTCCCAATATAAGAAAACTTGAAATATTGGTTTTCAACATAAAAAAAGGTGGTGTCTTTGACTTGCATACTATGTCTGTATATATATCTGGACCAACGTGGGGCTTTCTGGGGTTATTTTACCTGTTGAGGGCTCTAGATCGCTGCCCAGGTCTTCCAAGGTGTTGGCCAAAGGTGCCATGGGCTCCTCATCTCTCTCCTCGCCGTCTGAATGTGTCGGGGTGTCCGGATCTTCACTGTTACCCCCACAAGCAAGATCTGACTCTACATACAGCGCACAGTGGAAAGAGGAAGGGAATGGGTCAGCGTAGCGATGGGGCATCATATGGTTAGATGACGAGATATGTACTGTAATAAGCCTGGAGTTATGTGTGTGTGCATGTATGTGTGTTCATTTTGCACCTGTCTCCGGCTCCCCGGGGGTCTTCCTGACGAGGTCATCTCTGCTCTGCCGTACAGCTGCCTTCTTCTCCAGCACTAAACAACACAAACATTCTCCATTCATGAAACAGGTCCACATTCAGCATTGCATCTAAATGAAAACAAACTCAACAGCTCGGGTACATTAGCAACCTCCAGCCTCCAGTGTTCACACGAGCGTTCCCCAAACCGCTCGTGTGAAACCATCCAGTGTTTACTTGAGCACTCACTTGCGGGGGCCTTCAGCTTCTCGTTCTTCTTTTTCCTCCATTTCCACGGCTTGAAGATGCGTCCCAGGCTGGCCAGCTTGCTGTTGCGGCGGACGGGAGGCGTACGAACCCCTGAGACGAGGCAACCCGAATGCAGCGCCCTCTGCTGGTCCATCACATCTACAACACAAACACAACACATGGCCGTCTCAAAATAGGCTGGAGACAACAACATCCAACATGAACACAGACAGCAGGGACAAAGGAGCTGAAGACAGTAGGAGCTTCACAAATCCACATATATATATATATATAAAATTAATGAAATCCACCCTATTATGTGAGGGTCGCAGATGTGGGTCACTGACTGTAACAGCCATATTGATTCCAGCCTGTTTTCTGAGGACGATCGGCGGAGAGGAAGACAGAGAAAGGTATTGTGTGTGTCTGAGTCACATGGTTTCGGGGCAGCCGGCCCTCCTGGCCCCGGGCGCACAGACAATACAGTGCTTTTAAAGGCGTCTTGAAAGACACACACGGACATAAATAAAGTCAGCTTCAGTTCATTTGCCCTTTCTCGGACCAAAACAGGCGTCGACTCCTTCCACTGTGGGCTGTGTAAATGGAAGGAATCCGCACCAGAGTTTCTTCGAGCGACAGGACTGCACTAGCCTCACTCACTTCTATTGACAGACCTCGGCCGACAGTCAATGGCCATGTCTGTTAGCTGGTGCTTCTTGTAGAGGCTTAGACGTGTTCTAAGCCTGCACACTAAGCTGGAAAAGGCCAAGGAGTGGTAACTCCAATGGACAGACGGAACAACAGCGACCCGGGGAGGCTAACTGTGCTGACTGAGCTGACTTTTGTGATGTTGCACTGGGAGATGGCTCTAGCCCCTCAGAGGAAGGACAGAAATAGGCACTCCTACACAGTCTGGCTCCGACAGCAAGCTGACACCTAAGGGAGCTTACAGCTGAGCCGTGGGCGGTGCAGGGATCACTCCATGAACACTTTCGTTTTCTATCGCTAATGTCTAAATCCACAACATCTGTTCATTTATCTCCTAAGAAACAAGGTGCAAACAGATATTAAAAGCCCTGATAACATATTTAGGAGACAAAAAAGAAAGTGTATCGAAGAAATTTACACTGGGTTATTCCACAGGCAAAAATACAGAGAGATGTCCAGAACATCAACCCAAACAAGCACAACATTTTCACAATATGATATTATGGTGCAGTAAAAATTCACATAAAAAGTTTTGGAAACTGTTTTGAAATGATATCAAAAAGATATTTAGGTTCTGATTTCACAAAACGTTGCCGATAGCAGTGATGGACGGCTACGACATCGTCTCAACTTTCATTTCTGTGCTACATTCACACAGGTTTTAAAATGTTTTCCTTGACTTAGGCTTTGTGGACCATTTGTAACTGCTTCAGCTACCAAGAGCAGCTTCAGCTTATCGTCTCATATCATTTGTGTAAATATTTGCAAATCCCGTGGAACGGACCAGTGATGGATTACAGACATTCACGGACTGCATGTACAACACGAGTCACAACACGAAACATAGCTGAGTTCATTGATCCGTAAGCAAGCAGCTTATTGGCGCCTTGGGTTTCGCTGACACCCGAGGCGAGCACAGCGGGAGCCTCACTGCTTGACCGCCAACAATGGGAAGCAGGTCAGTTGCCCAAGTCATGTCTGCCTGCTTACGATGTGGTGGGGAATTCAGGTCAACCCTGTAGTAACTGCAACAGCCCGCCCAGGGTCAGGCTGTCGTTGCCATGGTTACAATGCTGGATGCTGCAGAAAAGGCCCTCGGAGGCAGAGAATCACCACAGCATGAGGAATAGGGGGTTGCTGGGCGGATGGGAAGGCTGTTGCCACACAGAGAGACAGAGAGCCACAGCCAATCACAGACCAGGATGTAATAATGCATAATGTAAGTAAGGCAGTCGCTGTGTTTTTAATTTGCAAGTTGTGTTGAAAAATTTAGCAAAGTGGTTCGGTGTTCAGGTCGTCCAAACATGAACACGTCTTTTCTGCAAATGACTTGAAATAAAAAAAAGCTGAAATCCAAGACATCATTATTTTCAACATGAAGATAATTAAATGTACAGTGTGCACTAGCCTACAGCAAAGGTCCACTACAGCAGATAATGAGCCTGCTATGTATGTCACACCAAGCATCTGGCAAAATCACACCATCCTCATTGCTCACATGACCAATAATTGAATTGTTCTCATGGGCCTACTAATCCCAAGTGTTATTGGTTTAAAAAAAAAAAATACTATAGCAGTCATGTAATACATTTTAGAAGGTTGCTATAAAAATATAACAACAAAAATTATAAGTACCTATAGGCAGAATATAATTGTATAGTTATACCATAGAAAATAAAAATTTAAAAAAAAACACTATTTGCAGAAATCACTACTGAGCACCGCATACACACTGCATGTCCCTATGTGAATATTATAGGGATTCCATAGGAGAATTAAAAGAACATCAAAAAGTATCATAAGATCACTATAAAGTCACTACTGGGTACCACAGAAAAAAGACCCTATGGGACTATTACAGCTTTATTCTACTATAGTGGGGGTAAAAGTGTCACGGTCATTACACTTACACAGGATGTACAGCTATCACGTCCTCTTCAAGTACTCGATATTCACATCTTCCCAAAGACCCGACTGGTTCCTGCTGATATTAGCCAATAAATATGGGGGGGGCGTGTTCCCGTAAACCTACTCCCTATTACTACTAAACTAAGTGTTTTAGTTTGCTAGCGGTCGGAATGAGCAGAAATAAAGTCCGAGTGACCGTGTTAGTGTTGATGTGCCATGCGGACCCCGCCCCTCCGGCAAGGAGGCGGGAGGCGTCCCATCCTGCAAAAAAATACGTTTCACATACCCTTCACAACGTGTTTAGTAAGAGGCGTGTTTCAAAATAGACACGAATGACCCAAAAAATTCATTTATACACGCAGATGATATTCATATATATATATATATATATATATTTTGGACACTGGGTATAAATTTTCGACAGGATATCTAATAGGTTTAGTTAGATGTTTCAAAAAAGGCTAAAAATATATCTGTACATGCAGATCTATTAGAAAAATGTCCAAAATTGATTTCGATGGAATGTCATTTACATATCTACACATATTATTTAGAAACGGAAGAAAACGGATTTCCAGCGTCCAAAATATATCTCCAATGAAAGTCATCTTGATGTACAAATACATGTTTTGGCATATTTTGCGACATTTTGAAACATCTCTGAACTTAACCCTAATCTTCCAAAGTGAAATGTATTTTTTGCAGTTTGGGGTAGTCCACTGGATAATAGATAATAATAGATAATAGATAAATGATGATAGCACAAAAGGTTGATGCTCTTTGATATTTTGTATTAAGTAGACTTTTTCTACAATGATTTGCCTTACAAAATAAAACTACAGTACTAGTAATAGTTATAGTTATCCTTTAATAAGAGGACACTATACTCATACATGTTTCAAGGTTATTACACTTAGGATGTGCAGCCATTCTGTCCTCTTCAAGCCTTTAATATTCATATGATATCTCCCAAAAAGCACACCGGCTCCTGCTGACTGGAAACTGATGCTTTTGCAGCCGAGGTGTTTATTAGGCTTACAAATAGGCATATTTTGTACAAAGTAGGCTTCCCTCACAAAAGAGAACTATAGTAATCCTTTAATAAACAGATACTAGACAAACATCACAGCAAAAAAATATCATGCAGCTACTTAAGGTCAAACAAATTATCCCACAGAAAATCCCACAGTAATGGCACTGGAGATATAAAAAAAAAAACATACAGTAAGAGGCCACTACTCACTCACCATTGACAGACACAGGGCACTACAAATCCCTCTAGAAATATTATAGGACTATTGTAATGATTTTCCGTTAGTGTGCAACAGCTTATTTTCAACAAACTGATTTGTCTGAGGTATTTCAAACGCAGCTTTTCCTTCCACTTGGCTCCATCTTTCATCTACACAGGAGATGTATCATTAATTATTAATTTTTCAGCTGGTTTTGTAAACAAAACCGTTGTGGTTGCAGATCAATATCTAGATGTAAACAGCAGGGAGGGGTGAGATACATCAGAGACGATAAAGGTCAATGGCTGAATTTCTCCCCAGGGACAGATGAACAGTATAACACAAAGGCTACTCAAATTTCATTCAATATTTACGAGACTTCATTAAATATGGCTAGGGTTAGAAGGTATGCCACATTCAATCAAGTACTGTACAGTGCAGTAATGTACCGTTTTAAGGTACATTTACTGTGTGATGTGATCAGTTCATAAAAAATTGATGCTTGACCTCAAGCTTGCCAAGGAATCTGAATCTACTGGAGTCTCTGCTGACCGAACCATAAATCATGAGCAGATTGGAGTTTTGGTTTTGCAGCTATTTCTCAGAGGCAGAGCTGCTCTGGAGGCAGAAGTAATCTCATTGGTTGAGTTTGAGCTCAGTGGGCGGAGCCAAACAACAACCAGCTCAGAAATTGTGATTTAAGGGGTCTAGTAATTTTTACTAGTAGTATTAAGTGACTGATATTAATTATTCTCAGTTAGATATCAACGTATGATTCAGATATCTACATTTCCTTTAACGAGTAGTTTTTTTCATTACTGACTCGTCACTATTTTAATTAGTACAAATTAAAATGGTAATCCTATTATACTAGTAATTGTTCATTAGTTACTAGTAACTATTTATTACAGACTAGTTGCTATTCCAGTCTTCACTAGTCGTTGAATAAAATCGTTAACTAAAGATTAAGAGTTCAGAGTCAAGTCATGATTTAATTGAGTATATTTATTTGCAATAGCTGAGAGCCCAGGAGAGATCAACACACAGCACAGGGCAGAGTTCCTCAAATCCGGGCCTCGGGGTCCAGAGTGGTTATAGGACTATTGTAATGACCAGGACCTGGCGTCCCAGGTCTTAATCAATCCCTGATTAGACAGCTAGAATGGAAGCTAGCTGGCAGAATAGAAAACCAGCAGTAACCTAGCAGTTCCTTCAGAAACAAAACTAAAATGTAGAACAGTCACACAAAGGAAATCATAGGAAATGGTTGGCTTAAAGAAATGAAGAAAGAAAAAAAATGCTAAAATGGTGCATACAATAGGGACTAGTACTTCTTGACTAGTTTTTATTCCATTTGATACTATCAACATTTGACTAGTAAAACCTACGGTTAACATCTAGTTTTGACTCAGTCATTTTCATTTGATAGGTATATATTAAAATATGTCTAGCAATAAAAAAGCAACTAGTGAGTAAAAAAAGTTCATATCTAAAATGTGTAGCCCATAGGATTCAATTAAAAAACTGCTCAAACATAAAAGTGGCAAACAAAAATCCAATGACTCACTAGTAACTAAAAAATAAGCACTAGTGTTTATTAAATTGTTACTAGTAAATAGAAAAGAGATTGGTAAAAAAAAAGTATCACTAGCACCTATTAAATTAGAACTATCTATTATATAGCAACTAGTAAAATTACAATAGTGGTTAATGGCTGGGAAAATAGTGACTACTGATAAAAAAAATAAGTACTACTAGCTATTTTTTAGTGACTTTAGTGATTTTTAGGGAATACTGCCATACTAAGGTGTGTGCATGAGGGTGG
>CABFOQ010052315.1:0-26687 GCA_900660455.1 Gephyroberyx darwinii
ACTAATTATGTGAAAACAGCAACAGGTTGAAGAGGATACTTTATGGACTGGACACCAGCTCCTACCCACTCATCACTGATGGCCTGTCTGGATTGGTGCACGTCCGACATCCAGGGTTCCCAGACCTTTTTGTTAATCGTATTCCACAACTTTTCCAAGACTATTCCATGACGTATAGCACAGTTTCCATGACCCATATTTGTCAGAGTATAGGTAGCAAATGTGACATGTGAATGTCCCAGGTCTTATATCTGGCTACAACTATGACTCCTCAAAGGGAGGTGGATCAACAAGCAGCCAAGCTTGACACGCAAGTACACACACACACACGCACAAACACAACTATACCTGATACATTTCCATTTATTTCTGTGGCCTCAAAGCGGGTCTGCGGACAAAAGGCATCTTCACACTGTTGGGAGAAACCCAGAAAAACCCAGCAATGTCAGGTCAAAACTTCCCTGACAAATGTGTCCGGTATCAGCAACAGTAAGAGAGCTGAGTCTTAAAACCACAAATAGTTAATAATTCTGTCATTTAACTTCATTTATTTATCGAGTTTAATTTAGTTTAAGTTATTAACCAGACATTGATCACTTACAGACGCATTCTGCTCTGTGAGCTCTGTGGTTTCGGTAGAGGTGGTTTCTGGGATGCACTGCGAGTCCCGGTCTGGAAGCAGCTCCTCCTCAGCACTAAGTATGGAAAGAATTTATAGGGAGAGACACAGTCAAATAGCAGTATTGGAGGAATATACAAAGAGCTATACTACCATGTACATGCCTACCATGCCTTTAGTGGTTTTCGTAAAATAAGGTTAAAGCTAAGAAAAACATCATTCCTGCAGAGGACATGATTTCAAGCACTACTTTTCCAGGAACTTTCCATCTCAAAGAAAGAACTTCCATTGCCTGAAAGAAGCTATATGTAGAAATAATGTATAACTAGCTCAGTTCACATTGATGGATTATAGCTTTGGATTGACACAGATGTCGACAGGATCTCTAATGGAGTTTCATACTGAATGAAATGCTATGATCAGCCAAAAGTAATGCATCTTTGAATGACACCTCACACCGTGCTGTGCTTGGTAATGACAACAGTCTGGCAGAGAAATGCAAGAAATGAGAGAAACGCTTAGCACCTCTATTTTCATTTGTAATACTTACGAGCCGACCAAGGACAGTTCAAGGTTATCAAAGTCTCGGAAGATCTCACTGTATCGCTTGGTGTCAGATTTATGTGGGACCTTAGTCACATCTGGAATGAGAAATGGGCAATTTAATAACTGTTATATAAAGTATTAAGTTAGTTTTACCATTCATGTCATACAGCATATACCACTGGAGAAACCCTTGAGGCCACACACACTCACTAACACTTTATCTCAACATAACACACATATTCTCTTTCTATAAACAAAGGTGTGTGAACTTTATACCCACAACTGTAAAAGAGCTTTGAGGTTTACATGTGTTAAAGGCGTGCCCATGTGTTTTGTAGAGATCAGGCTCTAACATATAAATTAATTTAGATAACCTTTGAAATCCCCAAACTGCTGAGATCTTTTAATGGTACAAGACAAAATATGTTGTTGCATCTGTTATTCTATTGTCAGGGCAACATGACTCTTTCCACTACTGTGATCTGGGAATTGAAGCTTCTTCTACTGTTGTACTCTTACAGTCTATTTTATTTGTTGAATACAACAGGCAAAATGACTGTAAACAGAAGAGACTTAGATAGAAATGACTGTTTCTATATAAAAAGAGATGCAACTCAGAGTTTTACTCATTCAGTGATATCTGAAGCATTTCCTTTAAGCTCTTTAGAAAGGTACATCCTTTGACTGAACGTGGACATGAACTAAGAGACAATGAGGAATTGTAGTGCATTCTGATAACCAAAATTCAACCTTTTGTGCCACTACAATTCAACTGGTGTTTCATTTTGAAGCACGCAAACAGGCTGAGCTACTGCTGATTTACAACAGATGTAGCGAATGAGAAAAACTAATCTCTCTTTCTCTCTCCATTTAGGTCAACCACATCCTGCTTGCAATTTGTGTCATACTCTGTAATGAGGACAGAAAGTCCTTGTGTTTTTCACGTTAGCAGTGTTTCAGTATAATAGTGAGAGTTGAGAGGCAGGTAAGATGTTCCAGCAAAGCCAGAAACCAAAGTCATAGTGCAAAAGACAATGCCTCCACTCTTCAAATCAGAATGATTCTCTTCTTCCCTCAAGTTTTACATTTCCAATAACTGTAATTATTGCAAATCATTTAGCATCACCTGAAAGAGGTTTTCCAAGCATATTGCAAAACATCCCAGTTATATGTGGATTACCGGCACAACTACTACTTTTCTTAGTAGTTTCCAAAATAAAAGCAAGGTAGAGTATGCTGGATTATTACTATTGCTATTTTACAAATATCTCCAAACCTCACACCAAACCTGATGACCTTTTTAGGTAATACTCTATTATTCCTATTAGCTCTTTGTATAAAGACTGTTAAATGTAAATACAGAAGTGACACAAAAAGGGACAGCCACACAATGTGTCAAAATGGAGGAAGAGTTCAGGACTGACTAGGAGGATGTAGCACAGAACCACAAACACCCTCAACACCCACATTAACAGAGGCAAAACTACAAGTACACAATATCCAAGAGCCATGTTAGTAAATCTATCAACATACAGCAGTAACAGACGATTCACTGGTCTGAGAACAGACTTAACTAATGAAGAAAAGTGTCTTTAAATGGAACTTTAAAAAATAAATCTTTAAAACCAAACTAAAAAAAAAAATTGAAACCAGGTGTAAGAACGGCGGACAACAAGGCCTCAATATGAAGTGAAAGGTTACAAATGTGTTATCCAGAACTTCTTCTCGGTGCTCACCTGTGGCTTGGGTGGAGTCCTTGTCTGGCAATTGATCTTCTTCCATTTCTACACTGCCACTGCACCACCAAGGCCCTACCAATACCACTGACACATCACCTGACTGGCGGTCAGAACACCACACACATACAGAAGCAGTAGCCTGGGGGCAGGAAATCTGCACTGAAATATGTACGCAACCTTGTAGACACACCTATGGTAAGCTACTGGCATGCAACTCTTAGCGTGCTACTCCTTTTTTGTTCTCATATGATCTTCCTCTGGAGGAGGGGAGGTTGGCTAATATGTTTTCACCACCAAGGGAAGAGGAAGTGCTTGTCACTGTCACTGTAGGCCACACCCACGCTACCACATACAGAGAGAAGGTGCTGCATGTTGCCTTGACTTGGTAAAAATGTGCGTGACAGTTGAAGATATTGTCAAGCTGTACATACCACTTCTAAAAGATTTATGGCCTTGACATAGGGAGGCCAGTGTTACAAGATGGCTGATACTTTTGAGCAAAATTAAATGGATTGGTTTCAAAATACATAACTTGGTGGAAGATCAATTTCAAATTCTTTGCTTAGTGAACAATTTTTAGTTGAGGTGAAAAGAGAAATGAGCCTTTGGCTGAAACAAACCTGAGAGACTTTTAGTGCTGAATGGGAATGGCTCACAGCAGGTCTACGTCTGGGTAGTCAGTTAGGGTCTCGAGTATCCTGTAGGCCTGGAGTCCCAGAGCTACCTGGAGCTGAGGAGAACCAGCTGATTCTAATAAGGAGAGAGATAAATCATGTCAAGGACCCCAAAGAGGTACAAATTAGGCCACACATACCCCCTACCTGCAAAGACTATTCTTGTTAGATGTATAGAAGTGATGAGGCTTTTGACCACAAACCAAACCTCTTGCAAGACTTCCTACTGGCTTTATTGAATAGCTTCACTCTCACTATAGTAGCTGACAAACGATGACACCCTGGGGGTTACCCAGATAAAACTGGGAACTAGTCTAATGTTATGAATACCAGATGTAAACGGACAGGCGTAATCGGATTGTTCTTTATCAGTTGAGCATATCCAGATGCAGATCACAGTTTACATGAGGTCTAGGGCAATACTGGGGCATCCCAAATGAGATGGGCCAATAGCCTACCCTCTTTAAAATGTCTACATCACAATGTGTTCTTGTGTGTTAAGTTACAGTTCAGTGGTTTCTTGTGGCTGTCTAAATCTCATGCTGCTCCATAGCATCCCAGTGTTGCAATCGATATACTCGGTGCAGTAAAGGACAATGAAAGACGATTGGTTTTACCAGCATGATAACAGGTATTAATAACACAATCAACATTTTTAAAAACAAAATACTTTAATTTGTTTTGAAGGCACAATGCATCACTAACATTCAAGAGCTCTCACTTAGTAAATGCATCAATAGCCTACTCAAATGAACTAAGCTCAAATGGTGACACAATAAATAACTTGTTGAAAAGCATGATGATCCAAGCTTGGCATTTGTTGCAGGACCTTTATCCACTTTTGCACACCCACAATGCTGAAATTCAGATTTAACCGACATTTTTGAGATTGAGGAGAGACCGACAGAGTTTGGATGTGACTGGAAAGGCTCCTTTTGTGGGACCTTAATTGCCATTTATAATTATGTACCTCCCAAACCACAAAGTGTGAGGCGTTTACAGTGGTTGGTCTCGCCTATGATCATAACAACAACTGGTTGGAGGAGTGAAAACTAACCCAAAAGTGGCAGCAGGGGAAACAGGAATCAGAAATGGCAACGCTATATACAACAGCACTGTAAATCAACAATTAGGAGTTGACAGCAACTAAACCTGTAATTACTTGTGTCTTTGGTTGCTTTGGTAAAGCAGTTCTTCAAGCACCTAAAGTGTTGGTTAATGATTGTGTAAACAAAAAACAGGTTTAATAAGAAACTAATGAAGCTAAAAGGAAAGCAAAGACATGCAGGTTTTTCTCCTCTTTCCCGGCACCTATACACTTAGAATAAACTCTTGGTTTTGCTCAATGAAACAAGGCTATAATAAACCCAGTCTTCAGACTTAGAAGAACATGATTGCCATTCGCAGTGTATTGTCAAATCAAGACAATGAAACACAACTGCCCTATAAAGTTACTGAAATGTAACGGTCCAATTACATCTGCTAAATGTGCAGGTTGCATTCTGTATGACAGACAGAGGTTGGGTACTGCAAATGCCATTCCAAATGACAAGTCTAGTGCCTTTATGAAATCGAAAAACGGACAACACAACAGAAAATGTAAGAGGTCTGATCCCTTTTCACCTTGTCACGTCTGGATAAATGAAATCTCCCCACAAACACCAATATCACATCCCTGCGATGATGAAAAATAATTCAAAAACCATGGTGGTTAGCCCTATGCTCCTCTGAATCTCCCCAAGGCTCCCATCCAGTCCTTCTCATAGCTCGTCCCGTGCTGTACTGTCCAAAGGGGACTGGAGTACATCCGAGTTCTGGGCCTCTGTGCTGATCTCAGCCTGCTCTCCAGTCTTGCCTGAGCGGGCTCGGTCCCAGTCTGTGCGGACCTTCTCATTGTCCCACACAGTGGAGGTCTCGGTGTCGCTGATGTAGCCTGGGTCGCCTGTGTAGTGGGTGGGGAACACTAGAAGAGGCTCTGCCGAAAACGCCTTCAGGTCCCTCGTCTCAAACTGTTCCATGTAATCAGACCTGTGGGACGAGAGGGGGAAAAAACAGTGAAAACTCCTGAACGCATTGTTAGTTCTACAAGTTGAGGTCCAAATATAGACACTCACACTGGGTGTTTGTTGTACATGATGGGGAGGAACTCATCCACTGGCAAGACCTTCTTCAGTGGCTCTGCTCTCATGAGCTTCTTGGCACCTTGTAATGATATCATATAGCCTAGCGTCCAATAAGAGTAGTCTGCCTCCACTAAGTTGTGTATATTAGGTACAGCTTTCTCGGGATGATCCACCTGCATTCTTTTCCGACCAATATAACTGGAAGAAAGAAATGGGAGGCAGAAATGTTTATTCCTTTGCATACTTTTTTGGGGTAAAATGAAGGATCCCCTTTTTGTCGCTAATGCACACTCACATGAGGTCCCAGTCTAGTCCCTCACTGTCCACCTCACTCATCAAGTTCTTCAAGCGACGTTTAAAGAAGATCTCAAAACGCAGGTCATCTTCAATCACCAGGGAGGTGTGCAGACCCCGCTCCACAATCTAGGGCCAGACACAGATTAGTTAAATACCATCCATTTAGTTCACAAGTTTTCTGATCTATTAAGCATGGCTTCTGTGGTTGACCTCTTTCCAGATGTTATAATGGGACAGGAAACAGCCCAGCTCTCCCTTTGTCAGTGGGCGGCCGTGGTAAGGGTCACTGTAGCCAGGGAGCATATGGATGCCCAGATTAGTCATGTCAGTGATGTTCATTGCTCTGAAATGGCAAGAGAATGAAAGGTAAAAAAAGCGTAATGAGACAGGGGCAGAGTAATTATCAAGTACTATGAGTTCTTTAAACAGGGCAAACTTACTTTCCATCTACAGCTGCAATGACCTTAACGGCGATCTCCTGCTCATACAATATCGTCAGCATACGTTCTCGCCGATCAGTTCGCCTCTGCAGGTTTATCATGAACACCTGCACACAGGGCAAGAATCAAGCCAGTCAATGTAATTCCACATTTGTAACAGGAGAGGGAGGCATTCAGCACAGGAGTAGAAAAGGGCCATTTTTGCAGCTGCCATCTTCACAACACTCATTACTCACCTCGTCAAAACCCAGTTTGTCTGGTTGTTTGCTAGGGGCAGGTATGTATTTGGAAGGCATCACTGGGGGGTTTCGCACTATACAGTGAGAGGGAAGATGGATGCAGAAATGGTATGAATGATTAACAGAAGTCCATGCTGAGAGCTGACATTAGAGAAGTCAGTAGAAAGCAGAATGAGAACTTAAAGCTAGTAAACGGAGTTGGACAAAACCATCAAGCCCTCAGTTTGAATGCATGCTACTCACCGTTAACCTCCAATAGGGAATGCAAGAAGCTGTCAGCTTCATCCTTCAAAGTATTGTGGGCTCGTAGTGGCACGGGGAAGTAACCGTAGGTCTCTTTGTTACACACAAACATTTGCACATCTGCAGAGCATAATACAAAACATGTTTTCTTAGTTTGTAGTAACAGCAGTTAGAAAATCTCAAGAGAAAACATAAATTTACCATATATTTACAATACCTGCCATGTGAGCGGAGAAGGCAAACACTATAATGTCATCAAACGCCCAGCTGTAGTCTGGGTGTGGGGGATGGAAGGCCAGCTGCCTGGACGCTTGTTTTCTGAGGTCTATCAAGAAGGTGGAATGGACCATGGGCACTGCAAAACAGCCCTTCCGCACCTGCTTCCTCATGGGTATGTAGGCAGGGGTGCGTTTATAGTAACCCTGAAAAAGACCAAGTTGAGAAAAGGACAGTTCAGTGAGGACTTGAGAGCACTGATAAAAGCCACAGAGCTCTTTCAAAACACTTGACATACACAAAGATGCACTACCAAACATCACAACAGTACCTGGGAGGTCATACCACACCAGAAATTGGAATAGGCTGCACGGGATTCGAGCATTGGAGCAATAATGGTCTTATTCTCTTTCATGAGCTTCCAGAGCACATTGGGATTGGTGAGGAGGTTATCACAGTCCACCAACTACAGAAGGAAAAGGGAAGAAATAAGAGTAAATTGTTAGCAAAGAGAAAAGAAAGTGTGTGTATGACACACCATAAAATCGACTATATCGGCTATATTCAGAATAAATGATAATGTTATTGAGGTTAAATGGGGCAATAGATGTGAAATGATGAAAAATAGACACGGCCGTTCATTTACGTGACCGTGACCAACGTCTCTTTTCAAAAGGACAAGGCTTATAGCATTTCCAAAGAGGACGGGATCATTTCTAGTTCACAATTACTTCAGATCTGGAATTACTTGAAATTATACCCTGCTGAACCAAGGTTCAGCTAGGGAATACAAATAGACTTGAGAAGGAGTTGTGTTTTAAAATACCATTTTTATGTTGAATCAAGATTTGCAGCACTGAAGAAAAGATCCAGGTGAACTAGACTAGACAAACTTTAACCAGAGACTGTAAAACATAACTATTTCTTGAACGACACTTGTCACGGTGCTTTGGAATTGACCCTTGTACTTATTCTACTGTTGCTCTCATTGTTCAAGTCGCTCTGGGTAGAAGCTTCAGCTCCATGCTCAAAATAGAAACGCTTTTAGTGTTACGGTTTTGTGCCTGCAAGGAGTAATCATATAGACACACCAGGAAGTAGTCAGCCCACATCTCACGGGCAGACTCCAGTGCAGCTTGCCGAAGCTTCATCACATGCGCGTAACGGCGGTTTGTCCATTGCTTTGGTCCATCTTCATCCTCATAACCTCTGTGAGAGATATTTGGATATGAACATCAGGTCTTTATCAGCCCGCTGACAGAACTCAATTTCCAGAGTAACACGAGAAAGTAACTGACCTGGGTTCCTCTTGTGGCCTCCACTCCACATAGTGGTAAAGGGTCTGCACCTTGATGAGCCAATCACGCAGTATGGTTGTGGTGTTGTCCTCATTGTGATCAGTTGCTACCCTGTCAATATAAAAGCACAACTTCAGGGATCATAATTCACTGCATTGTGCATCAGTAGGGTAGAATATTAACTACAAGCTAAGGCCTGAATGGATGGCTTCATGTGTGCCAGAATTCCAGTTGAGACAAGAGTTGAAAGATTATACCACTGCTCAAATGACAATAGTCGAGAGTCTGCTTTTTATAAGCTCATTGTCTGCTGCTATGGGAACTAACAGAAGCAGTGAATTACACTAAACACAAAACCACCAAATATCCTGTTGACATACTTTTAGGATAGAATATTAAGTATCTCCCAACATTAAGCAAGCATGACAGGCAACATTACAGAAGTGAAACTGCTAGGTTTGCAACAGCTAAGAACAGAAAAATGAGAACTCAATATGCCAGCTTGCATGTGTGAATTCTGCAGCAGCTCTAAATCAAGCCAAATGTTGAGCTTCGAGTCATTCCATCGGCATGGCTCTCTGTATCGAGGAGGTGTGTGTGGGATGGGGTGGGTCATGTTACGACACAATTACATCTAGGGCCTTTCTCTTCAGCCATTTGTGCTGTTGGTCAAGTCTTTGCTCCAACACAGATGCTAAAGGCTGCAGAGTTTGTATCTTCCAGATGGCAGGCGGCCAAGCTGGGTCCTCTCTGCTGAGGTCACAGGGATCTGTGAGAACACTGCAGCTCCTTGCTAAAACATTATTCCCACACTCCTGCTGTCCATCCTTCAACATCCTCAAACTCTGGATTACACTGAGCCTTCTTCCGCTTCATGTTCAGCTCAAACACCTCTAGTTCTTGATATTTGTCAAAAGCAGTTGTAACTTCTAGACTTCTCAATGGCCAACTCACTTAGATCTGGTTTATCATTGCTCCATTAGAATAGAGATGTAGGCCTAATTGCACAGACCAAAGATTGAAATGACACTTCTGACTGAGGCTATGGCAAGCCTGCAAGAGGCTGCAACAGAATTCATACGGCTACAGCATGTAGTGTTTATAACGCCACAGCTGGTGGCATTTTGCCAGATGCAGCTTAATATGCTTATATAACATGTCCAAACAAAACTGTCCTTACGTGCCACACAATTACAAGACTTTTACAAGACTTTTTTTCCAAACGAGAGCAGCAATAGAATGATTTCATTTATACAAAGACCCTCAATAAACCCGTTCATCAAGTTGGTGAGTGAAAAGCATACCTCCCCCTGCTCGCCAGGCAGACAGACAAACTGCTCAGAGCTCTGAGGGTAGACGCACGGGTGGGCTGTTGGAGCATGTTATGTGAGAATCCCCTCACATTACAATCACATAACAGCCTGCTCATGCCAGACACATGTTGATAAAGTCTATAACATCCATTTGCGCTTCCCATTCCATAACCGCCTTACAGAGACGTTTATCAAGAATGACAGAAAGGGTACAGTGGTATGAGGTCTGGAAAACAGCCAACAGCCCTCCAGGTAGTGTGAGCCGTACTTCACCATGTCTATGAGTGAGGTAAAACTACTGCCTATACAACTAAGTTCTGCTTTCTATAACCTATGTTGCCCTGCCTCTAGACAACATTCCAAGTGATTTGGTCGATGTTATATTTTGCTCTAACCTCCCTTATGACAGAATAAGTCCAGGTCTCAACACCTTTTCACACAGTGGTTCCCAAAGTGGGGTCCGGGGCCCACCAGGGGATCCTTCGGGGATCACAGTTACTCCATTTTCACTAGGAGAGAATGTATCCAAGTTTTCACTCTCGCCACTTCTACCTACAGTAATAACACAAATCTACTCAGTTGGGGGACCCTCGAGTCTGTCCAGGGGCCAAACTGCCCAAACTACAGAGGCTGACAGAGATATGGTGATATTGGGTGGAGGCTATGATGAACACTGGTAGTGGAAGGGTGCATGGACGGATGGAGCAGACATCAGCATGATCCAGTCTTCCAGGATTTGTCTGTCAACCAAATACCCACTACAAGGACGTGTTGTATTAGCAGCCCTCCCGGCTGCAACCGTCCCTCCCCTGCCCTCCACGTATACAGATTAAGAATGCATGGCTGCACTGACATGAGCAGAGTGACCAGAGGTGCTCATCAGTGTCTCCAGCCAATAGAAATACAGATACAATTCATTTGTAAATACACTTTAATGGTCCGAAAGAGACGTTAACTCGTCGGGGACCGTCTTGCTCGTGAATGTGGCAGATATTTCGACAGTTTAACCCAAATGTAAACTGACTAACGTTAACTAAGTTAGCATTACCTGGTCATTCTCGGCATCCCCATCCCCTTTTTATTTGAGACAACCAAAACAGCAATGCACACTTTTATTCAGGACTAACATTAGTTTAAAGAAAACCCGTTACAATACAAGAGTATGGAAACCTTTTTAAAAGGCTAACTGCCAAACGGAACGTTACCGTTACTTCTTAGCTAACTGTTGACTAGCTAGCCTACAAACTGTAGAGTTCCCCAGTAACTTACCATAACGCCACCCGGTCTTTGGGATAATTGAGACGCTCGATAGTTCCGAGGAAATACGGCAGAGAGTGCTCCGAGTTCCGGCAGATGAGGGCGAGGAGGACCCGGGGAGCGAGGAGCGGAGACTCGGGGCTCCAGCGCTCCTCCGCAAAGTATCCCCGGGCATGTCTGCTGCAGGACAGGAGCGTCAGGATCAGGGCGGCGGGGAGGGAGGCGAGTCCGTGCATTGCAAAAACCCAATATATTGTGAAAAAAGTATGGCTAGGTGGGTCGTCAAAAGACGCAGCGCTGTGGAAAAACCTCACAAGTTTTCTCTTTTTGAGGTCATCACCCACAGGCACAATATGTGCACCACAGCCCCTGATGTGACAACACTGCGAAGTTTTTAAAGGGGAGGGGCGTTCTGAGATCTTAAAGGGGATGGACTAGCCAGCCTTGATTGCATTGAAAAGAGAAAGAAAATGTTCACTAATATTTTATTTGAACTGCAAATACTTAAATAAAATAAAATAATATCCCGCCAAGCAAAACAGTTGTTGAACCGTAGCAAGACAAAATGGTAGCTAAACACCCATAGGTCCCAGTAAGAGTGAGCAGATCTGAGTACCAGAACTATCCAGTTACCCCCTTTTTTAATCCCTGTCCCTTTTTATTAAAGAATCTGAAAAACATGCAAAGACATGAGCTTTATTATTTACGCATCATTTCCTCATCTTTACAGAGAAGAAAATCAAAACTGCCTTGAGAAAAAAAAAGCTGGACCTCTGATGATCAAAACACAAGAGCACTGAGTGCCAACACCAGGAATGAAAATTACATTTGCCTCCTCAATATTTTCTCCATTGTTCACCTTGATATTTTTCATATCTCATAGGCCTACATAAACCCAAACACTTAAATCACAGTTCTCTTTTTTTTTTTTTTTTTTACAGTGCATTCATTCTGATTTTCAAAACAACATTGATTTCCTGCCTTTATTCTTCAGTCCATGCAGATGGCAGACTCTAGAGTTTGGCCCCTGCACCTGGCCTCTCTACCTGGATAGTTAAGGAGGCAGCTGCTGGGTCATCAATGAGCCAGAATAGCTCGCCTGTAGTGGGGACAACACGGGCTGCTGGGAATGCTGGACCTTCTCTACCCTGTAGCACTTCCTGTGAGAAAAAAAGATCAGTTACAATGCAATAGTAGCTATATTACATGGCTCAGTAATAGTGTAAAGAAGATGCAGTGCCTACACTTCATTCCAGGAATTCATTGTTTTTTTATGTGTATGTTTTATGTGATCGCTTATGTTTTGTGTCTTCTTATGAACCCATGTCTAAGATGATTGTCTAAGTTTCTGTTTCTTAAATGGTATTGTTTTGAATGCTGTGTATCAATGTGAGAGTTACTGTGTATGTTACCTTCAACACAGGTGCTTTGCTGCCCCCTGTTGACACAAAGACCACACAGCGTGCAGAGTTCACCACGGGAAGAGTCATGGTTACCCGCTGTGGCGGTGGCTTGGGAGAGTCACTGATGGGGGCCACAATCTTCTCAGTTTCCTAAATGAGGGGTACACCCAAACCCAGACCAATCATCCATAACATGTACTGTATTCATGCAGAGACACCCAAAAAGTGCCAATGTGAGAACCGCAAGCCAAGACTACTTTGTAACTGTCAAACATCCACACAGAATGACAAGAGAATCCACATGTTCAAAGACAGGCCTGAACCTAAACCTATGAATGATGCATACATAGTCGAGGGAGTGTCTTGGAAAGTATAGGCATTATTCATATGAACTAGCAAATGAAAAACCACATCAAAGAGCAAAATCTGACATGCCTCCAGACCTTAACTAGTAGGCCTGCAAGAATTAAATTGAATAATGTGTTTCATATGTTCAGTACAGAAAAAAGTGCTCCATTTCTTTAACTGAAAAGTAATATCTACATGAATATTTGCAGAGTGCCCGGAACCCTTCAACCTAAAGACCAGACCAAGGACTGATAGTTCAGTATAGCCTGATTTGGTGTCATACAAAATATAAAGAACTGCTCTTTCCATGAAATAAAGGAAACAGGTGTATCCAAAAAGAACTATGAGCCGGTATTGATTTCATCTACTAAATCCTCTTCAGTCACAAATGGGAGGTGTATATGAAGGAGAGGAGACAACGTAAAGGGCCATGAAACAAATGAGACATGGACAGATCAAAAGGACGAGCCATCCATTATTAACAGAGTAAGGAGTAAAATTTTGTACAGTCAGTGTATGATCAATGTAATACCTCAGGAGAAGCTAATTGGGACATGTAGACTGGATCTCATGAAAGACTTTAGCAGATAGGGACAGCATCTTGACAGCCTTAATTGCATCCATATAAAGAAATGCATCTTTGAATTGCATTAGTTGACACACAGGAACAGATGGATGGGACCAAATGGATCATAAAAACATCTTAGTCTGATGCAAATTCAGTGAAGATAAGGAAGGCTCTCACCTCCAGGAGTGGGTGATCTGGGAAGAGGGAACAGGTATGTCCATCAGGCCCCATGCCCAGTAGTAGCATGTCAAATATGGGGATGTCATTGTCTGGGAAGGCCTGCGTGTTTAAAAGTGGCAAAAAAATACTGTTTCAGCAACAATATTAAAATCTAAAAACATGTGCCTCTTTGGGCCAGTGCTTGACACAGTGCAGTAGAAAGTTATGGCATACAACACATGACTGTACCTCCTTCAGTTTGCGTGTATAATCCTCTGCACACTCGTTCACTGGCAGAGAGGAATCGATTGCTAAGATCCCACTGTCAGGAATGTTGATCTTGGTAAACAACTGATTCTGGGAAAGGAGGGAAAAGATTGCACTTTACTCTGGCATGATAGGGCTGGAATACTACACAGCACTAACATTAATCCTCTTGAATGTATACCTTGTACAGCCCAAAGGTGCTCTCAGGATCATCAGAGGGAACCAACCGCTCATCACAGAACCCAACAACCCATTTACTGCAGTCCAAGGCTGGCAGGGCGAGCAGCTCCTTGCTGAGCATGGACACGAGGCTGCCTCCGGAAAGGCCTAGGGTGAATCGGCCATGGGAGGAAATGGCCTTCTCAGCCCGAGACGTCACCAGACGAGCCAGCACTGGACCAAGCTCCGCCGATGAGGGGAAGACCACAACTCTTCTGCCAGCCATTAGACTACTGTCTGAACAAAGGAATGGCTGAACAGAAGAGGAAAGAACTTGAGCAACATACAAGGAAGTCAATTACCACACCGTTTTGCAAGTCATCGTGATGTTTCTGAAAAGATTAGCACTCTGTCGTCTAATAAAGTACAGAAACAGCCTACTGTTTGCTGCAGCAGCTGGGTGTTGATATATTAAAAGGGGGGTGCCACCCATTTTAACAATTAAAGTTACTCTTCAACCCCAGGATAGTTCAGTCAATATTTGTGAACTTGTGAAGAATCAGACAGGGAACCATTACATTAAACATAAAACTGTTAAATCGGGGGCTGCTCCATGGAAAATGAATAGGGCACTGGTTGTGTGGAGCAAAGTTCAGTTATCACACAGTGAAGATCACATGCCACATTGCTAACAGGTATGAACCGGAATTTCAACCTCGTTTGGGTGCAAAAATCTTACGAGTCACAAATTCAAGGGTTATTTCTTCATATACTAGCTTTAGTAAACAGCGCTGCCTGTTCACAAATATTGACCGACCTGTCCCGGGGCTCAGGAGCATGTAGTATCTTAAAATGGGTGGCATTCCGCGTTAAGTCGTGCCATTAATCTTAGCTACAGTTAACTACTGTTTGAGAATTGTAAATCGGATAGGACTATGGTGAATAGAGCATGGTAATGATTAAATGATTTCCAGGAGGGTTCCCAGGAAGTGTAACTTCAGGCTACTAGTACATATTGATCCCACAGAATGTTGTCTTAACCACTATCGGTAATGTAACCGAGAAGCGAAGCCTCGCGTTAATTACCGAGAGCTTAAACAAAATACACATTAGCAACACAGGGCATCAACTGACATATGAATACTAACAGTATAGTTTTCAGAAAATGAGTTGCTTTACCCACTGGGGATTTCAGGAGGAGGGTGTCATCAGGAGAATTATCTGTCGGCAAATTTAACTCAATTTTTTACTTCCTGAAACGATTTTCATTAGCCAATCACATCCAGAGTTTAGACTGCGTTGCATTCTGGTCAATTTAGTTTCCGACAGCAAGTAAAATAAATAAAAATGAGCTTTTAGACTGACAATAAACATCACCTGCGATTACCAAAAGACTTATAATTTGGGGATTTTACAGCTTTTTAACTGGTGGTGAAATCGATAAATGAAGACTTAATCAGAAAGAAAAGACTACGCTTGCAATGCAGCCACCCACCTGGTGGATGGAAACAATGTTGCCATTTTCAACACTGTAGTTTGGAGACATAGACACGCTCATCTTCTGGGCATGCACGCATATCTGTTATCATTCACTGCAGTATACATATCTGACAGCAAATCTTGCCTCTACTGACTGTAACAACTCTTCTCTTCAGTGCGCGTGGTGTCAATATCGAAAACGATGTCGACATTCTTCTCCTTTCAGTCACAGCTCGTCTCCATCATGGATGCATTATCAAAAACAGCTGTGCTGGAGATAAGCAAACTGGTCGAGATCGAATCAAAGATGCTGAAAATAGAGATAACTCGAGGACGGAATGAAATTGCTTCGCTCACAGAGAAATTGCAACTGATGGAGAATTTGCTTTGGATTGCACAAGGGCGCAGGCAGGACGCAGTGGGACGCTCAATAACACCCAGGGTGAGAGATGGCTCAGAAAACAGTTGTGGGAGATTGGAGCCCCACGGGACAAGACCTGAAATAAAAAGGTAGGCTTGTTGACTCCTATGGATAGCTTACAGAGAGGGTTATATTTGGTGCGCTGAACTGGCACCATGTAATAAATTATGTCTCAACCATGACCTTTGCTGTCAACTAGCCTACCTGGTTGATCTAACCTGGAGTTTATTGCATCCTAGTGAGAGTCCATGGGAAAGCATATGTTCCTCCACCGAGACGAGTAGTTTTAATCGAGGTGAAGACTGTTCTCCAGTTGAAGTAAGTTCTGAACTGATCATAATAGGCCTGTGCAATGCTGTTTTTCTGTTATGCTCCTCTGTAATGGGTGCCTCTCGTATACTATTCTCCCAGCAGCTCACTAATACAGCCATAGAACAGCCTGAACTGATAGTGATAAAGGAGGAACCACCAGAGGCGGACAACGGCACTGAACGAAACAGGCCACGAGAAAAGAGTGAGTGTTGCTTTGACAGTGTGGGTTGTGCAACAAAACATCCATCTTGTTGAGAACTTATAAAGTGATAATATCATCTGTTAAAAGAATGTATTGGCTATCACACAAGCCCAGAGTGCATGGATCTATTCAAGAAACAACTTCTTTACGTCATAGAATGTGTTTTACAAATAATGTTACAAAGTGTAACATGCTTATATGCTCCCCACAGGAAGTGAAATGGTCACTGATAACCAGAAGAGGAGCTCAGATGTGACCCAGCATCCCAAAGCCATCTCGGATCAACAACCCACGTTTACTGAGTGTTTTGTGACCCCAAGCTCTCAGTCGTCTATACCTGCACTACGGAGACAGGAAACAGACTGGAATCCTCCTGCATGTACAAACCTAGATGCTGGGAAAAGCCTGGGTCGAAATGTTGCGTCTCAAAGCGCGAGCATGGCAAAGAATATGAAGATTCACAGTTTGAGGAACTCGGCTGCTAAGAGATTCGGCTGCTTGCAGTGTGGCAAGAGCTTCAGGTGCTTTAGCCAACTTGAAATACACCAGAGAAGTCATACGGGAGAGAAACCGTTTAGGTGTACGCTGTGTGGAAAGCGATATGCACAGAAAGGGCATCTGTATACACACCAGCGCACACACACTGGGGAGAAGCCGTACCGCTGTCCTATTTGTGGAAAGGGCTTTATTCAGAAATGCACTCTTGACATGCATCAACGCACACACACGGGAGAGAAACCTTTTGTTTGTATCAAATGTGGCAAGGGGTTCACCAAGAATTGTAATCTGAAAAAACACCTAGCAGTACATATAGATCCTAGTGTGCACATGTATGGTAGTGAATCTAGAGCGCCTATATTTAGTGGGACAACTAGACATGGAACCGCTTCAAACATTGCTGTCAGTCAAATGTAATTTCTCCAGCTGTCCAATTGAAATATTTAATGCATAATAAAGCAATCTTTTTTTTCAGATTTGAGTGTATATAATATATAACCTATGTGATGTGTTCTATAGTGATGAAAAGGC
This sequence comes from Gephyroberyx darwinii, assembly GCA_900660455.1. Taxonomy (NCBI): domain Eukaryota; kingdom Metazoa; phylum Chordata; class Actinopteri; order Trachichthyiformes; family Trachichthyidae; genus Gephyroberyx; species Gephyroberyx darwinii. The sequence continues at coordinate 17,352 of CABFOQ010052315.1, forward strand.
AAGATGTGGATCTGCTCGTATGACAATCTGTGCTGTAAAACTTTAGTGGGTTGTCTGCACCTTGCTTTTCTCATCCTCCTCCACAGCGTTGCAACGATTCCCATCCCACACTGTCCAAAAAATATTATGCTACAGTATTAAAAAATACACAACTTAAGTGATGGGAAACCCAACACTTTTTTGTGAACTAACTCTTTGGAACTCATTCTGTAAAAAGGCTATGGACCAACGAGCAGGAATCAAAAGTGTAGTGGCAATGTTGCTTCTCAGCTGCACATGTGGCAGTGCACAGCAGTTTAGAGCCCTGCATGTAAATAAGAATTTGTTACAATTTCATTTCTTAGAGGGAACACTGGTCATTGGGTTGACATTTTTTTCAGAGGTGAAAAGAATACGGATATATTTTACTCAAATAGGCGCACTGATATTTAAGCTAAATTTTATTCAAGTCAGAGTAATTATATAATTATATCTTATATAATATATATAGAACGTTTTGTGTGATAGCTCATAGATAACAAATTACCTGTTTTACCGTATTTTTGTACAGGTTATGGTTTTGTGACTAGTACTGCTATTTATTTTTTGTTACCAGGGTAAATCTGATTCGTCTCTGATGAGTTCAAGAAGAAGGAATCGTTCACGAGTCCCACATCGAAATATACCCACAATCCCTTGCGGCAGAGAGAAAACCGATCACTTGACCCAGAAGTAACGTCGCTACGCAGGAAATCTTGCAAAAATTTCAAAATAATCAGTGTCTCTCTGTCAACATGATGTGCGCCGCCACAAATAGAAGTTTCCGGACGCAGTTAGCCGCCATTCTGGAAAAGCTAACGAAAGCAGCTTTAGTTGAAATAAGCAACCTCGCTGATGAATGCTCCTCCGTCCTCCACACCGAGATAACACAACACAAGACGGAGAATGAGGCGCTGAAGAAGAAATGTTACTCACTGGAGATCCAGCTGAGAGCAGCGAGGGAGGCTCAGCATGTCAACAATGTCAGCCCTCGGCAGACGGGAGGTCAGGGTGCAGAGAAATTTGGCCGAGGTTTGTACTAGAAGCGAGGGGCTTGGAGAGCAAAACAGAAAGCAATGCCCTGTTTTGCTGCCAAAGCGGGGGTTTAACCCTCATAACAGGTCATTCGGGGATGTAGTGGAGGCCACACCCACCTCAACTCAATCTACCCACATCTCTAGTCTTGCCATGAATCTAAGTGATGTGAATTCATATTAGTAAGTAGTATCAAAGTGATACATTAGACTAGCTTAGATTACAGTTTAATGATTGGGGAAATTTGATCGTTGCAGCAGCAGAGATGGGGACATAAATAAGAGTAGAGCAAATAGAGAGCAATGAGGATAATACAAGACAACATGTCGAGGAAATCGAGCCTCAGTCAGTTTGGAAAGTTGTTCTGAAAAGTTAAGTTTATTATTAGATGAATAGAGAGAGTCCAAACATCATCCAGGGGTTGATAGCAGCAGTCTCTGACAGAGCCATCTTATAAATAGTGGCAAAAACAAGTCCATATACGGGTAAGGAAGTGGTAAGATGTGAGGGTTGCCACGCGTCTGGAAAGTGCTTGAAAGTGCTTGGATGAAAAAAATCAAAAAAATCAATAAAGAGGTCCTTAAAAGTGCTTGGATTTAGCCTACCGGAATCTCTGAGTTTGAGCCTCGTGCGCTCCGTCATCTCAAAATTCACATATGATGTGAATTGATATATGATGATGAGGTGTTTTATGGAAACAACAGTTGATCTTGGTTTGTATTGGTGGTTGTTCATCTTATGATGATTTCCAACTGGAGGTCACAGTTCACCCACCTGTTTATTTACCATTACGTCGCTGGTTCCTTTTTCCAGAAGCGCAGCATCCTGCTCCAGCCATCGAGGGTGTTTTTGGAAAAGACTGGTGCATGGACCTATGGAGAGAAGACAAACTCCCCCCTCAAAGGAAAGAGACAGTGGCGTGTACTACAAGAGACATGAGACCACAGGTGAGTAAATATCTGGCACCTGGTGTCAAGTTCTTGGTGTGCTAAGAGTAAGCAGGGGAGGATCTCAATTGCCTCCACAGCCACTGAATTAAAAAACAATGATGCTACAACTACTTCTACTACTGCTACGTCTACTTGCTTACCCAAAACAAAGAAGGTCATTGACCACGATGAGGTAACATGATGTGTAGGTCTATACAACTAGACAACAAAGAGCCATTTATAATCTAACAGGCACTGCAGGAACTAAAACAGAGGGTGAAGCCATATTACCCCTGCGGCCACTGCCAAAATTATTTTAAGGCGAACACAAGAAACTGAGAAAAATCTGAAGAAAGTAGATGATGTGTATTGAAAGCAGGCGGGTCTATTTTGCTGTCATTTTTTTTAGATTTACTCATTTCCTCAGAGGACAAAGTAAAGGCCTATAAATACAAAGTCATGCTGAGGCATCGTGCTGCAGTGGTACATTCCCATCCTGATTGAGCTGTATTCCACGTCACCTCTTAAGATGCTTTGTTTCCTTTATTTTGTTAGTTCCCTGCAGCTGAGTTGAATGATCTTTGACTATATTGTTCATCACATGCTGTGTTTGGTAGGCAATAGACTTGATAGATGGGGAGCCTGACCTCATCTTTGTCAAAGAGGAAACATATGACGACCAGCCTATTGGCCAACAGATGAGGCTCACTGATAACAGAAAGTGTAAGTTGGGCTTTTGTTTTAAAAAAAAGAATATTGCGACACAACCGTTTCTGTGATTTAGGTTGTGTTTGTTCTAATTTGACAGGTGTCGGAGCTTTTGAAGAGGACGGTGTGCTTCACAGCACCGTCAATGAGCTGCGGCTTCACCCGGGGGACTTAAACAGCTTCCAGATGACTGCTGGCAGTCAAACGCAACAAGGCACGCAGCCAACACTTATGGACAACTTAATAGAAGTCGCAACACTGAGTACTCTGGTTGACAACACAAATCCTGCCTCAGCCACCGGTGAATATTCTGACTATATGAACAATATCCACACGAATACAACCAAAGAACTCGCCGTTCAGTCGAGACCTATGAAGCCATCAAAACAGTTTGAGTGCTTATTCTGCGGGAAAATATTCAACTATCTGAGCAGTTTAAAAGTCCACATCAGACGGCACTCTGGAGAGAAACCATTCAGCTGCACAGTGTGTGGGAAGCGGTTTGCTCAAAAAACGTATCTGAAACTGCATCAGCGGGTACATTCGGGGGAGAAGCCGTACAGTTGTCCAGAGTGTGGCAAAAGTTTTTCCCAGAAAAGCTCTCTGAACATTCACCTACGAACACACACGGGGGAGAAGCCTTACAGCTGTGTGGATTGTGGGAAAAGTTACGCATACAAGTATGGGTTCAATCAACACCAGTGTTTCAGTTGAGGCGGGTTAAGCCTCACTGACATGTTGGTGGTTGGCGATACATCTAACTCCAGCCCAGAACTTAGACGTTTTCCACTAAAGTGCTCTCAATACGGCTCAGCTGTCCACTTTGTGCCAGTTTGCCTACAATACTAATCTGTGAAGGAGAAATCTAGAGGTTTTCAATATTCACAGTGAACGTAGGGGCCAGTGTAATAAGTGTGTAATAAGTGTAGTGTAATAAGTGTCCCCAAATGATCACAGTGGTATTCATCCAAGTCTTCCCTCTTCTCGCACTACCTAAAACATACTCAAGTTGGTATTCATTACTTTGATCAAGGCTTTATCAGTATGATCAATCTATACGTATGTATGTTATGTTGGAAAGCAGTGTTCTCCTTGTTAAACTTGAATGACATGATAAACCCACGTGAATTACCTTGCTTCTCATATATGGAAGCCTGGAAGACAATTTCAATAGAGACTTGAATCATCAAGTCTGAATAAACAAAGACATTTTCATAAATTGGCTCGCCTAATATTTTATTCCTTCAAACAATGCTGCAGTAATTATATTTCAGTCAGTTTTGATAGATTATAGGTTGACAGATGGAGCCCATTTCAAGCTTCACTGCTGTGAGAAATGCAACAGCAGCACAAACAACAAGGACATGAAGCATTTCTCTCCAACCTAGTGTGCAGCTTGACCTGGCAGGTTCTGTTTAATTGGAAGGCTGTTATTGGAGGCATTGAGAAATCTCACTATGCTCTCACCAAGCCTTTTATGTCAAATTTGCGCTCCAATCAATAGGAAGGAAAGCATTATAGATCAGATGAGACAAGTTTACTACAATCATCCAAAGACTTAATTTTGTGGGGTTTTCAGTCACTGCCAGTATGTGTAGAAGGGTTCATCCAAAAGCCACTTTCAATTCATCCTCTGGATGTTGGTGTAAAAGCTTATACATACACCAGCCTTATACTTAAATCCATAAAAAGACAGCAGACCCATGTAAAATAAGAAAATAATTGTGTTGGATAAGTGCTCTCTTCTGTAAGCATGTAGCATAATTCTGCTCAGAATGAAAACTTCCACTTCACATTTCATGCAAGGCCAAATAACGTAAAGTCTATCACCGTTTGGTCCATCTCTGTGGAAACTACAAACGGAAATATCAATAAATGGTATTGTGAAATGGTCACATAATGTTCAAATGCCTCACGTGTTCCAGAAACTGTTCTAAATAACATCTGTATTACTGTGTCAGTATTGTATGGTGTCCAAGCTGTGTTAGGATAGCTTACATGTAACTGTAAGGATAACTTGAGCTCAGAAGCATCACTCATACGTTTTTTTTCACATAACTGTCCAAAGTTCAAATTTGTACAATCATGCCAAGCTCTATTGCTTTTCTAATGTTAAACATATCACATATGTTCACATATGTTTCTTATTCTGTACTTTAAATAGAGATTTTGTTCGTATGAAATGTTTTAATTTATCCTACCTATGATAATGCCAGTCTCCTGAACAGACTACACTAACCCAATGAGTGAACTATCCCTGCCTATTTAAAGAAATCTTGCACTGTTAAGATTTTTCTCCTCACTACATCGCATCTTTAAATCTTTAGAGCCCTCTCAGGCGTTGAGACACAGATCATTTCCCTTCCTTGTGAAAATACTAGTGATAGAACTGAAATATGTGTAGTCAAGCAGGAAGTATTCAATGAATCCTGCAAGTTCAAACCAACTGGAATTTAGACAAGGAAAAAACAAATGTATTTCATATTCCAGAAAGTAAGAATCATCCATGAAATTCCAAAACGTAATCTTAAAGTATCTGTCTTTTATTGTGAAGACGAGAAACAGAAGAAATATTGATATAATCTAAACCACTGCCAGTTTTAAAATGGCCCTTCCTGGAAAATACCAATTAACAATCTAAAAAGAACATACTGCACCATACAATGGCATGACTGCTGAAAGAGAAAATATGTAATAAATTTACAAGTCAATACAAATCTGGAATGATCACTTCCTGTATGTTAATGCATTAAAAACATACAATCCATTCATATAAACTTCATTGAGCTTGTACCACAGGCAGTAACCAACAGAGTACCGGCATCACTTTTAAGAAGTCTTCCATCTCTGCGTGTTTTCCCCTTGACCTCCCTATTTCTGTGAGCCCTTAAATGGTGATTGAGGCTCACCTTTTGCGTAAACGTCTTTCCACACTTGACACAGTGGAACGGTCTCTCGCCAGTGTGGATGCGGAGGTGACATTTCAGATTCCCTTTCTGGGTGAACCCTTTCCCGCATAACGTACACCTGTGGGGTTTCTCTCCCGTGTGGACAACACAGTGTATCGCCAAAGATGAAGGATTTGGAAAGGTCTTCCCGTACACCTCACATGAGCTACTGATTCCCTCAGAGGGAACTGGGGGCACGCACATGTGTGTTTTGAGTTTGTCCCTCTGTGGGAAATGTTGCTTACAAATTTGGCAGAAGTTTGGTTTGTGTGTCTTCATGTGGTGTGTTAGAGTCCCCTTGTGGAAGAATGTCCTGCTACATATTTCACAAGTGAATTTGTCTTTGTTTCTAGAAAATATATTAAAGTTGTCGTGTGCATCTCTATCAGGAGCGGTGTTGTTTTCAGAGTCTGCCGGTAATGTTTGCTGTTTGTTTTGCGTGGGTTCACCTGCAGCGGTGATGGACGGCTCCTTTTTACTTCCTTCAATGGACTGTACATCATCATCATCACTGTCCTCACTGATCGGTATGACATCAGTGCTACATACCTCCTCTGCATCTTTGATGGATATAAGTTGCATGGAAGGTTCTCCTAGACCACCTGCAGACACAACCTGTTCTTCCACCTGGTCAAATGACAGGCTGCAAGTGCTGTCTTCAATAGAGTACTCAATGGACGGCTCTTCTGTTTCATGAGTCAGACATTCATGTTCTGCTGCAAAACAAAAATAAAAATAAAGAAAATGTGACAAAGACTGCAATAGCATCTGAAGGTGGTAATAATAAATATAATAATAACTCGGCCTTAAGTGTGTACTACCTCATGGCAATGCCCCTTCCTTTTCTTACCTCCTATATTAAGTTTAAGTGTTTCCTGTGGGCAGCTGCCTGCAACATAATCCTCCTCCTTGATTTCAGTTACAGTGATTTGATTGGAAAACGGCACCACAGACTGCAAATGTGAAAAAACCAATATAAAACTCATTGAACACAACCACATGGCTTACAACAGCAGTGTTGCCAAGTGTGTTTACATGCATACCAATATTCCATTATTATATATGATACTTGAGTTGGCTTATTTAAACTTGATATCCCATGTACAACAACACGGATATCCTGATGATGAGGAGCCCAAATAAGATGTCTTGGACATTCTTATGTTCCTTTTCCCCAATTTGGTGTTGCTTTTCATGGTGAACATTTACAGCTTCCAGTGTAATATGTGCCAGGTATAATAATATATATCCCAGGTATGCCTTTGTGTGTAACAACCAAGGTGTATTCCTTTTGCGAATAAGAGAACTAGGATAGACCAATATTATTTTGAATAGTGAGGCATGTATACTCATATTTAATACCTAAGCAAACTTCCGTCTCACCTTATCAGAACACTGTGTACATGGGTTCCTGTCTTTCCACAAATCCATACACCAGTCCTTTCCAAAGATTCCTTCTATGATGGGAGACCCAATCACTGAGGAAGAGTCAGATAAGATGAGCTGACTGGAAGACCATACCATCAAAAACAAAAAAATATTTTTATGAGCTAACATTACCGTTGAACAAAACTCAAAGTACCGTGGCCAGACCTGTCTCTCGAGCCCCCGGTTTGCACGCCTACCGTGCGGCAACTTTTAGGCAGAGTGGTTTCGCTTCTCACAAGTGTCAACTCGCACTCCAAGCTGGTCACTTTTTCTGCCAGGGCTGCATTAGCAACTCCGACCGGAGCTCAGTCGAGTCTTCGTCCACAAGTTTGCATACTTGAGTCAACGCCATTTGTTCCATGTTTGTTTGTTCCTCCATCATCGTCTCCATGATGGAGGAGAGCTGTGTGTGAAAAGAGACGCGGGCTGACATCGCCGCTGCCATGGCAACCCTCTTAACTAGCTAAAGAAAACAAATTAACGGTTTTTGATTCTTTAGAGTTCAAGAAACGAAACTGTTCGTATAAGACACACACGTTATAGGTAACGTTAGCCCATTTAGCTACAAGCAGATGGGGAGCCATATAAATGTAACAACGGTATATGACTTCCGGCGGACGTAACCGGTCAGCTGCATTGTATTATGAAAGCGTTTCTGGTTCGCTCGTGAAGCCGAGGTGTTTTTATATTAAATGGTAAACGGAACTGGCTCTACTCCTGCCTAACGACGTATACTCCAGTAGACAGACTCCACACCAACCACAACTTGGAATATGAACACGGAGAAGGACTTCTCGCCTTTGACACCAAATATTGTCAGGGCGCTCAACGATAAACTGTACGAGAAGAGGAAAGTCGCTGCCCTAGAAATTGAAAAACTGGTGCGGGAGTTCGTGGCCCAGAACAACTCTACTCAGATTAGGCATGTTATCCAGATCCTGGCATCGGAGTTTGCGCTCTCCCAGCATCCTCACAGCCGCAAGGGAGGTCTCATTGGATTGGCAGCTTGCTCCATCGCCCTCGGCAAGGACTCAGGTCTGTATCTGAAGGAGCTGATCGAGCCTGTACTCACCTGTTTCAATGACTCCGACAGCCGTCTGCGCTACTACGCATGCGAGGCCCTCTACAACATAGTCAAGGTGGCCAGGGGGGCCGTGCTGCCCCACTTCAACCTGCTCTTTGATGGTCTCAGTAAGCTGGCGGCAGATCCAGACCCCAATGTGAAAAGTGGCTCTGAACTCCTAGACAGACTACTGAAAGATATTGTGACAGAAAGTAACAAGTTTGACCTAGTGGCGTTTGTCCCCTTGTTGAGAGAGAGAATCTACTCCAACAATCAGTATGCCCGGCAGTTCATCATTTCCTGGATCCTGGTTCTGGAGTCGGTGCCAGACATCAACCTGCTGGACTACCTCCCTGAGATCCTGGATGGACTCTTCCAGATCCTCGGAGACAACAGTAAAGAGATCCGTAGGACGTGTGAGGTGGTGCTGGGAGAGTTTCTAAAAGAGATCAAGAAGACGCCCTCTAGCGTGAAGTTTGCTGAGATGGCCAACATCCTGGTCATCCACTGCCAGGTTGCAGATGAGACCAAACTCACTAATGACCTGATCCAGCTGACAGCTATGACTTGGATGAGAGAGTTTATCCAGCTCGCCGGCAGAGCGGTGCTCCCTTACTCTTCTGGCATCCTCACCGCAGTGTTGCCCTGCCTCTCCTATGATGACAGAAAGAAGAGTACCAAAGAAGCAGCCAGTGCCTGTAACCACAGTCTGATGAAGCTGGTCACCCCTGAGGACGATGAGGATGAGGAGGAGAGAGGAGGGGGCACAGGGTCACCGTTGAGGGAAGACAGCCCGCCCAAGACAGAGGGAGATGGCAATGATGTGCTGAATGCATCACAAGAATCAGTTGGTTTCAGCAATATCAGCTTCTTTACCCCAGCAAGTACTGACAGGCCCCAGGTGACCCTCGACCTGGATGGTATCGTTCAAGTGTTGGACCGCCACCTCCACGACTCCTCCACTGGCATGATGACCCGCATAGCTGTGCTCAAATGGCTTTACCACCTCTATATCAAGACGCCACGCAAGATGTTCCGCCACACCGACAGCCTGTTTCCCATGCTGCTGAAGACACTGTCTGATGAGTCTGACGAGGTAATACTGAAGGATCTGGAAGTGCTGGCTGAGATAGCATCATCCCCAGCTGGCCAAACAGACCTTGCAGGCTCCTGTGACAACACCGACAACAAGCTGGAGCTCATGGTC
>CABFOQ010052315.1:26707-54618 GCA_900660455.1 Gephyroberyx darwinii
ACGGGGTCAAGCCAGGACAGCAGCCCAGCACAGGCTCAAAAGCAGTGGATTCATCCCCCTCCACTCCGAGTATGAACTCCTACTTCTACAAGTTCATGATCAACCTTTTGAAACGCTTCAGTCTCGAGAGGAAGCTTCTGGAGAATAGAGGAGCTTTCATCATCAGGCAGTTGTGCTTGTTGCTTCACGCAGAGAACATCTTCCATTCCATGGCTGATATCTTGCTGAAGGAAGAGGACCTGAAATTTGCCTCCACCATGGTCCAGACCCTCAACACCATCCTGCTCACCTCTGCTGAGCTCTTCCAGCTGCGCAACCAGCTCAAAGACCTGCGCACACAGGAAAGCTGTGCTTTGTTTTGCTGCCTGTATCGTTCCTGGTGCCACAACCCCGTGGCCACCGTGTCACTCTGTTTCCTCACCCAGAACTATAGACATGCCTATGATCTCATCCAGAAGTTTGGAGATTTGGAGGTGACAGTAGACTTCCTGATGGAGGTAGACAAGCTGGTACAACTGATAGAGAGCCCCATTTTCACCTACCTGCGTCTCCAGCTCCTGGATGTGGAGAACAACCCCTACCTGATCAAAGCACTGTATGGCCTGCTGATGCTGCTGCCGCAGAGCCAGGCCTTCCAGCTACTCTCCCACCGCCTGCGATGTGTCCCCAACCCAGAGCTCATGAGGACTGTAGATGAATCCAAGTACATGGAATCTAAACAGCAAGTCAAACGTGCCTCTCATGCCCAAATGGACTACAACGAGCTGCTCCAGCACTTCAACCGCGTCCAGAGCAAGCACCTGGAAGTCCGACACCAGCGCTCTGGACGTGCCATCGACCACTCCGACAGGAAGCTGATGTGATTTCATTGTGCCATACTGACCTCTGGTCCTTGAGGACAGGCAGAGGAGCATGAAGTAAGGAAGGTTAATGATGATCAATGCAGAAATATATACAAGAAAGAAACAGAGAGAGGTTTTAGTAGAGGAAAATATTGTGGAGATGCTATTGAAGCCAAAAAGTATTAAATTAGTCTGGTGAAAACTAGATATCAGAGGAGCACTGGTTATATTATTATCAAGAAACAAAGTGAAGTGATATCTTTTGTAAATGACTTGCCTGGTATTGAGAAGAGAGTTATGTAATGGAGAGATACAAATATTAATCCTTTGAAAGGAACTGAAAAACAGATTTTAGACTATATGCAGACAAATGAGTACAGCTACAACTTTCTGTGAGGATTTGGAGGACGCACATACAAATCAATGCAACGTGATTGGTGGTGGTGACAATATGGCCACCTTGTAAATTACCACTATGCCCTGTCACTACCAGGGGTATTTACAGCTAAATTAAATCTTCACAAAGCTTCAAGTCAAATGGACATGCCGCTCGGTGTACTATAACACATTCCTCTGCCATTTACTTTCCATATGAGCTGTTTTGTAATGTGTACACTCCCCCCACAGACCCCAGTGTGAATAGTCAGGGTTGTGCTAATCTCATGTCAGCTAGAAAAGAAATCTCACATGTAGAGTATTTAGCTAGCCAAGCTGAGATTGCCATCTCTTGTCATTGTTCTGTACTGTTGTCATTTAAAGCCCAGTTAGTTGAAATGACCTCATTCACCTCCAGCCTTTGATGCCGTTTTTTTTCTTGTTCCATACGTTATTCTTCGACTAATCTAATCTAATGTCCCCTTTATTGTTTTCTACTGTATGTGTGTCTTGCATTTTGAAGAAGACTAGCACTTTTGTCATTCCTATGTGAAAATCAATAAAGAGGACCATGTGATTTAAACCTACTTTGTTGCCATGTACATATAGTGACCAAAACATGTGCTGATAGAAATGTTGGTGAATTAGTGTGGGGGGTGCCACCACCACCACCTACTACTACTACTACTACTACTACTACTAGTACTACTACTATGACTACTGATGCTACCAATGAGCTCTTTCCTATCTCATTACATTACACACCACATAGCCTACAGCCTCTTAAAAAGGGTCTAGTCAGGTTTTGCTCTTGATTAATCACTCTGATCAGGCTAATTATACACCAAACTCCAAAGATAGTCTATTAAGGCAATGACTTTATTTAATACACTCTATTAACTTTAGATTTACACAATGACAATGAGGTTGAAGTACAGTCGCATTATCATAGCAAATGAGCAGAAACAATATCTGCATGGCTTTTAAAGATTTATGATCAAGAATATGACCTTTGACTTTGTAATAGATGCTAAAAATCACTAATATGGTCTGACTGTACTTTATTCTCAAAGTCACTATCATTTGAAATCCAGAGACTACAGAATGTTTTTAGAGCTCAGTGAGGTTAGGAATCCTGCCAACATGCCAAATATAATGGTAAAAGGTTTGAGAAGGGCACACTGTCTGTGGTTAAGGTTAAAGAGTAAGAAAAAGGGGTTTAACTCAATCTGCAAAATGTGAATAATGTGATACAAGATTCAAACTCAAATACTCTTCAAATATTCTTCTACTCATTCTTTCCACCATATCCAATTTTCTGTGCCCTCTCCAATTTTTCATTTGCATGCTTTGAAACTGAGCTTCAAGCTTGTGTCAGTATACTTTTAATATGTAGGTTGATTTATGGTGCAACCAGAGTTGCCAGGCTGGGCTGTGGATGCCCCCCCTCCCCTCCTGCACCACTGTAACTGGTTGAATACCCATGGAACATACTGTACCTACATAGGGGACATGGGTCTCACTGCCTGGTAGAGTCAATCAGTCTTGCATTAGCTGTCACAGACGGAGGACGATGTGGAGGGATGACATCTCATGTGAGGGTGTGGACGAGTCCTCCTGCGCTGTGTGTGGGGAACTCTTCCTGGATCCAGTGGTCCTCAACTGCATCTCTTGTGGTTGGAGCTTCTGCAGCTCTTGTTTAGAGCGATTCTGGGTGCAGCATGGCACAAAAGAGTGTCCTCTCTGCTTTGATGAGAATCAGCGACCGCCACAGAGAACATGCGAAGAACACGGAGAGAAACTGTCTCTCTTCTGTGTAGGTGATTTGGAGCCCATCTGTTCTATGTGCCATAGATCAGGCCTGCATATGAATCACAGGGTGTATCCAATAAGGGAGGCATTTGAGGATTGTAAGGTAAATTGAATGAAATTATGCTTATACTGTGCCGCACTAACTTAATAGTTTAATGTTTTGAATTTCATGTGCATGTTGTTTTTGCAGAGCAGGGTTCCTATGCAGTGTCTGGAAAAGTATGGAGAATTAATTTGCTGATTTCCAGATCTTAAGAAGTTTGGTAACTGCACACAATTTATAGAAATATACATTACATTACAAACATATTTTATGGGGTTGTAGACCAACTGTCACTTGTATGGTTTCATTTCAGAATGAGAAGAATTTTCCATTTCAATCATTTGGTCAACTACAAAAAACAGTAGTTGACCACATTAGTAACTAAATAATGTGGAAATATATTATTTTAAAATTGAAATACTGTAAATTGAAATATTTGATCAAAAATTTATCAAAAATGAGTCTAACTTACTCAACTAGTTCAACCAGAACAACTTCTAAAAGTTAAAACTTCATTGTGGAAAATGGTCATTATGGAGTCTGGAATACCATACAGGCGTAATATGAAACATAGAAACTGTCTCTCTGGAGTCACATATTTTAATGTGCAAGTTACACAAAAATCTGTTTAATCGAATTGAGAGGTTTGTGTCTGTCTAGTGACTGCATGCAGAGCAAGTGTATGATTTAGTGTCCATGAGGGACTTGCTGACTCTTTACTGGCCATTAAGCTCTTATGTTAGAACTGTATTGCAAGAGCTTTCTCTATTTCTTCTCTACCCTATTTTTGGTGCAGCCCTGATCTTTGTAAACATACTGCCATTACAAAATATTGGATTGCAGTACAAACAAGTGTAGCTAACTGTTAATAGCTTTTCAAGATTACAAGTTAACTTTGAGTATGTCCACTAAACTGAGCAAACATCTTGCTTTGAAAAAGTTATTAATTGCGCTCATCTGTGCAGACCAGCTAACTTCGAATAGAAAAGGTTCAAAATCTCAGTGTTGTCCAACAATGGTCTTAGATTAATGTGAGAGCTGTGTCTAGTGTTTTTATACTTGTATGGTTTGGGTTTGACTGTATGGGATTTTGAAGATAGTCATGTGTCAAATGTTCAGACAGAGCTCTTGGCCAAAACTAAACTGAACTGTGCAAAATAAATGTTCCAATGGTCAGCACAAGGCTATTTCCTCACCCACCCAACCTCCACCCAAATGCATTCCCTCTATTTATATCCTCAGTCTGAGTCTTATTTTGGATATTGTTTCTCATGAAATACTTCAATGAATCCTTTAATTCCACTGTGACATGTTGGTTCAACACACTACTCGTATAACTTAAAGCCGATCACAGGTATCAACTGCTATTGACAGGCCATTTTAAGTAAGCACATATTTCACCCTCACCCTCACCTCTGCTACCATCCCTGTTATTCAAGCCACTGCTGGCTCTGGTCGACTCAGATAGAGTATCGTGAGTATTAGGCCTAGGCCCAGTTTTTATTCTGAGGGCAGTGTGCATGCTCAACATAACACAGAACCCCATGGGAAGCCGGCCTATCAACACTTATTTTTTCCAAGCAACACTGAGGTTTAGATGAAATAGCCTTCTAGAGGCAGGGGAGGGGCGTTGTAACTGATCCTGCCTTGTCATTAAAGCCCCCTAAAGGGGTATGGCCTCCAGTCGCAATCTTGACGACGAGCTGTCTTGTCCAATTTGTGGAAATATTCTCCATCAGCCGGTGGTGCTGACGTGTAAACACCGCTTCTGTAAAACCTGTCTTGAAGACAGCTGGGACGCACAAGGCAGCGGGGAGTCACACTGTTGTCCTCTGTGCTGGCGCTGTTTCTTCATGGAGCCTCTAGTGGTGAGCCGTGCACTGGAGAGGGCCTGTGAATCCTTCAAGGAGGACAGGAGCAGGAATGACCCAGAGGCTTGTAACGAGCATGGAGAGCAACTCAAACTGTTCTGTTTGGAAGACCTGGAGCCCATCTGTGCTTTGTGTGAGAAGGCAGCTGCACACATTGGACATAGGCTCTACCCCATAAGGGAAGGTGCTCACGACTGTAAGGTAAGTAAGTCAAAGTCACATGGTTTGAATGTCATTTTCATTTTTTGAGATGCATACCTTGACATCATCTGCCCTGGAAATCCTTGCTTACCACTGGAATTTAAGCTTTGTCCTCTCTTCCTTGCTGATACTTGCAAACTGGAAAAATATTTATTGAAAACAAAAATATATTATCTGTGGCATTGTTATAGTTTGTATTTTGTGTCAGATGTATGACTTTTTAAAATGAAAATGTTACTTAAGTACTAATGAAACCTTGGAATCAAAATAGAGGGGGTGCTAAAAAGTGAAAATGTTCTTTTAATTCACTGAAATTGGCAATCAGTTACCTGTATATATACAGGTACCTGCATATATAGATATAGATATAGATATATATCTATATATATCTACATATCTCTCTCTATATATATGTAAGTAACCCCCATCAAATAGCTCAGAGAACAACTTTACTCAGTACAAGGACAATAGAAACGACCAAGAGACAAAGAAGTATATTCATGTACCTGGACAGTATTTTGTTAAATTTACAACTTATTTACTTTTGCTTTTTATTAACAGCTCTGTTGTTCTCTGTGGTATGAAGGAGTTTGGCAGAGTTCAATAACATTCTAATAATAGATCCATATTTTTGGCAGGCTGCTGCTTGGTCCCATGGGAGGGTTGAAACCAGACTCCCATAAGGTTTTTCAAATGTGTGACTCTGCATTCATTCTACTCTCCCCATCTGCCTTCCTCCACCTCTTCTTAAGAACAGGGAAAACGTGAAGCGCATCAAGGCTAATGTGTAATGAATCTATCGGCGGCCATCTTGTGTCCTTCTCTGGATTCTCAGCTGCATGACCCCAACTCTGCTAATGTTGCCATGGCATTGGGTCCACTTCTATTGATTTGTCTCTTTAACTCAATGCTGGATTGTGCAGCTTTGCATTTGCAGGGGAATGCTGCCGTGGAAAAGTGTGTGGCAGCTGAAAGGCCCACTTTGTGCTGACAGTTTGGCCGCCTGCCAGATTGACCCTGTGTTTAAGTGTTGATGCCTTGTCACTGACCTTCTAGGAGGAGCTCAAGAGTGCATTGCTGCCTTTGAAAGAGAAGTTGGAGCTGTACAAGAAGGCTAGACTGGTCTGTGAGCAAACAGCAGAGCATGTTAAGGTACCATTAACTCCACCAGCACCAAATGTTACTTTAGACATATTGGAAAGAGAGGGGTGTCATTACCCTTCAACTGTGTCTCTTTCCAGAACCAAGCTCAGCATACTGAGAAGCAGATCAAAGAAGAATTTGAAGCTCTTCACCAGTTCCTGAAAGAAGAAGAGGCTGCCAGACTCTCTGCTTTAAAGGCTGAGGAGGATCACAAGAATGAGATGATTAACCAGAAGATTGAGGAGATGAGCAGTGAGCTGACATCTCTCACCAACACAATCAGATTAGCGGAGCAGGAGATGAGCTCTCAAGACATCCCATTTTTAAAGGTAAATAAGATTGATGTGTCAACCGACTGAAAACACAAATCCTAAACTGAAATTATACACACATATGCATATCACATGGTGAAAGTTGTTCTCTTCAATTTGGTTTTCAGAACTACAAGGACACAATAAAGAGGTATGTGCATTTTCACATTGAAGGCCCAAGTAAGCCTGTTTTTAGGATTGTAACTTGAATGAAACAATTCACCTAATTCAGGTAACTAATTCCACAGTATCATTTCAGAACCTGGCGACGTCCCTTGGACCCACAAATGATTTCTGGTACTCTGATTGATGTGCCAAAGCATTTGGGCTCTCTGAAATATGAAGTGTGGAAGAAGATGAAGAGTATAGTTAAATATAGTGAGTTGCTTTACCAGTAACATAGTTCATCTCTACTCTTTCCCTTCCACTTCCTAAACTTACTTCTTGCTTCCCAAGCTCCCGTGATTCTGGATCCCAACACAGCAGCTAGCTGCTTCATGCTGTCAGAGGACCTGACAGTTCTTCAGTGCTGTACCCAAATTTTCAAGCTGCCAGACAATCCAGAACGCTTTGACATCAGTGCTGAGATGCTGGCCTCTGAGGGCTATAGCTGTGGGCGCCATAGTTGGGATGTGGAGGTGAAGGATAACACCTACTGGGTGGTGGGTGTAGCCAGCGAGTCCATCAACAGGAAGGGCAAGCATGTTCTGACTCCAGCAGAGGGGTTCTGGACTATAAGGTTTCGCAACGGAGAGCACAAGGCCTGCACTGCGCCATGGGCACCCCTGAACATGACCAGGAAGCCACAAGTGGTGAGAGTGGTGTTGGACATGGACAGAGGTAAAGTGACCTTCTACGACCCCGGAGAGAGGACGCCCCTCTACACCTTCATGGATGTCATCACACCCAGAGCTTTTCCATACTTCTGCACTGCCTGCAAAGAGCATCCACTGAAAGTCCTACCCACAAGGATATCTTTATCAGTGGACCGTTAATTCACATGCAACTACAATACAGAAAGAAGCTGTAATAAGCTTGTGAAGAATAGGTCATTTCTGTCTTGAGTGACAGATATTTGTGTTAATACAAAGGGCAAGCCCCAGTACTAGATAGCCAATACAGTGAAAATGAATTCAAGAACCTCTATGTTTTAAAATATTTAATTTGAGTTACAACCAAACAGATGTATGCCGGGAGATCTGAAATTCTGCTTAAGTTCACAATCATTTATACCTAAGATATTACTGTACTGATAAGACATTTGTTACATAGCAGAACAATCACAGTGTGTGACTGAGCTTTGTAATTTGTGTGATTTACACATTCTTTTTTTTGAGCTCTTCACATTCTTCTTTTGAGCTCTTTTTCAGGAAAAGCATTAAAACACAAATATTTTAGAACACAGATGTAAAGATTTATATAAGGCACATAGAGTAACAACTTGTATTTGCAAACCCAAAACTCGTGCCAAGTGCATATTGTTCATTACTTCAAACACGATAAGTAAGTGGGTTTAGTTTTTCCATCAATATGTAACATTGCATTAAAAAACTATGGTTAGTGTGTGATCTGTACTGCATGTTGCATTCCACTCTTCACAGCCTCATCCGAACACACGGCAGTAATTCCACAAATTCACACTCAAGTATTGCTTGAACCTACACAGACACAATTGTTCTTGCATCATATTTCATAAAGGGAGCCTACCTTGTTAAACAAAGCTTTGCTTGATACCCCTCCATGCTCTTGTAACCAACAGACAAAAGTTGCTATTGTAACATATATCCTATGTGGGATCTGCAGGGTGCTCACTTTATGTGTGCTGAAGCTCAAAAGGCTTTTGAGGTGTTCATTTGGCTAAACTACAAGGTGGAAATGGTTATGACTGAGGGAATAAATGCCCTCGCGCTATGTCCTGTCGTGTTATTCATACAGTGTTAAAACCTTAGCTGCAACAGTACTATGGCTGCCTATTTAAGTAGCCCTTTCATATATGGTCCCTGAATGGTTCAAACCAGGGAGGTGGTGCAGAAAGACTTGAGACTGATGTTGACACCAGCATACAAATGTAATCTCCTCTTTCTACAGCATCTGCTTAACTGAGGCACCCTGACTGCCCCACTAGCTCTTCCATCTCATAGAGACATTCTTCCCTCCACTATAGCACTGTATAGCTCCTCATCCACGGCCTCATAATGCCCTGCTCTAGAGTTTAAAAAGTAGATCTGGTCAGTTGTGAGACGTGGGTCATATCCCTCCCTCTGCAGCCTGGTTTTCTGGATTTTAAAGGTACCTGTAGGGAAATGGAGAGAAACAGAATACATTATGATATATATATATGCATGAAATCATTGATTATCGTTGATTTTTGTATGAACTCAGGAGGGATATTATGACTGTGCCAGTTTACCTGTGGTGTCTACATGTGTGGAGATTCGTAGAAACACAGGGCGGGCATAAGGGGGTAGGGCTCGTTGAACCTCCCGCAAGAAAGCCTCACAGTCAAAACTCCCCATAGTGTCTGCTATGGCAGCCATGCCTGCCTTCCCTTCTACGCCTGGGTATGAGACATGGAGATTTATGCTTGGCAAGTAGGACAGAAACAAGTGAGTACAGTCCAAAACAATATGCTGTGAAGGGAAAAGGCAATTGTAGTCCTTAAAGTAGACAGTGCATAAAAGATTAAGTCTACAAAGTTATGTCACCTGGCACTGCCACCCCATAGACAGCAACATCTATCTGATCCAGAAGATTGCTGAGTGTGCCCTCCACCTCGGTGGTGGAAACGTTTTCCCCTCGCCAGCGGAATGTGTCCCCACTGCGGTCCCGGAAGTACATGTAGCCCAGGTCGTCCATCACCAGCACATCACCTGAGGTTGCCACACGGAAAGGAGAGTGATTTTCAACCTTGGGTCAAAGGCTGCAGGAAAAATAAAACTGACAGGAATTAAGGCAAATTAAGTTTTTAGCAGTCCAACCAACATAAAAACGCTTTCCCTCTCTGAATGGCGGAGAGACCAGATGAGGGTTTAGGACAGCTAGGAAGTGGAGGAAAAAAGATGCCCACCTGTAGTGATGAGATTCAGTCTGAGTTAAAAGAAATGGCTAGACACTTTTTGTTATATGAAAACACTAGCTTTAAATATCTTTAATACGGCTATAGAACTGTCTTGCACAGTTTTTAGTAGTAGTAGTAGTATTACGAACTGTGTTGTGAGTTATGATGGGATGCAAAATGTATTTAGACAAAAATGATTGGTAACCTGATAAATACGCAGAGTCATTTTTCTTGAAGACGTTGTGGGCTATCTTCTTCCTTGTAGCATCCTGGCTCGCGTATCCATCGAAGCGCCGCAATGGGTCCTGTTGGTTGATACGACCCACCAGAAGCCCGGGCTCCCCTGCAAGAAATAGAGGAGGTTATTGGAATAGTTTCACTGGACTAAAAGAGTGACACGGACAAGGTTAATGATTACAGACCACATCAAACATAGTCAATGTCTGTGTAATTTACCTGGGCGACAAGACACACAGAGGCCTTGGCTGTCCCGAACCGGCTCCATGGTTTCCTCATCAACCTTCACCAGACGTATAGGGTACACATTGGGGAGAATGCGACTGTTGAATCCACAGGCTCCCACCTGGCGAGACAGAATAAGCTACACTTTGTACCCACTTAATTTTGTATCAGTGATGACACAAATAACATTGTCCAATGTAATCGCTGACCTTGCCATCCATGTTGGCAATGCTACAGTTACACTCAGTCGCTCCATAGAACTCGCCGACCTGCGCCACCCCAAAGCGCTCTGTGAAGGCCTCCCACACGCTGGGGCGCAACCCGTTACCTACAGCCAGCCGAACCCGGTGGCCCTTCTCCGATGGCTGCACCGGTTGGGACAGGAGGTAGCGACAGATTTCCCCGATGTACTGCACGACCTACAGGAAAATAACAGTCTTGTTATTATGCCAGTAGTAGTTCAAAATGTATGTTTCATACTAATTTATTTGACAATGCCACAATATTTGGCAGACATTTAAACCCTTACAGTGCAGTTGTACTTGATGCAGTCTTCCCAGAAGCGGCTGGCAGAGAATTTCTTCTTCACTACCACAGTGAGGCCATGGATCAGACATTGACCAACTCCCATGATATTACCTAATGAGGAGAGAGTTCAAACTTAGGATATACAGTCCTAGCAAATATTAGCATTTATCAAGAGCTCAAGGCTAGCATTATATACCAGCTGAGTGATAGAGGGGCAGGCAGTCATAGATGATGTCATCAGGGCGCATGCGGAAGGCATAATACCCAAAAGCAGCAATTCGGTAGTAACTGTTGAGGAGACACAAGGGGGTTAAAACAATCATTTCAGACATCTACAATTAACTGTACAGCAGCTGTAACAACTCTACAGAGTGATCCCTTTTTTATAAGTGGGAGTTCAAGAAAACGTACCGACTGTGTACCACGATGGCAGCCTTGGGCAGTCCTGTGGTGCCAGAAGTGTAAATATAAAACAGGCGGTCTGTAGAATAGAAGACAAAAGAGCATTAAAATTGTAAGCTGACATGTTATGGTACATATCGTCTTCATAGTATTTTACTATCCTCATAAGGCCTATGGTCACCAGACCTCTACCCTAGTTCACATCACCCACATGTTTATCATGCACTGTTGAAGTCATGCACGACATTCTATGTTGTGAACAATAAAATCCCATATTTTCCGATTTGTGAAATAAAGATGTAACAGAAAACATGTTGGTCTCTAATTTTGTCATTTAAATGTGATGCATACACTTTTGTGGCGTGCTGAGGTATGTACTCATACACCTAAGATTGACTTGTTCAGGAGAACAGAACAATAACTAGACATTTGTTATTCAGACAGCACACAGTCAGCTACTCAGCCAAAGCTACCCTAGATTTCTTTTGCTATGCAGATAAAAATGTCAAAAACTGTTCTGAATACAAAGTGACTCATATCTAAATCACTCACTCAGAACTCTGATAGGTTCTGCACAGCTAAGTAAGCACTAGATAATTGCATGCAAGGGAAAATTGCAGTTCAGAAACTAGACAAGTAAGTGAGAGCAATGAATCTCTCTGCGGGGCATATAGATTCCCTTTCTACACTTCAGGGGGAAAAAACCAAAAAAACATTCAATGGAAAATGTGAAAAGGGTTGTCAGCCAAACATAAGCGAATGGTTGTGAAAGGATTATTTAAAAGCACACTTCCCCTTTACATAGTTACAGATGAAGTCAGAGTTCAGCTCAGTGGGATATGGGGTACTCACCATTGAAGCCTTTGGGGATAGGGCAGGGGGGAGGGGGGAGTCTAGATGCTGTGGCTAAAATGAGGTCCAGGGGTTGGGCACCCAGAGAGGCCAGATGTTCAGCACTGAGCTCCCCTGTACAAAACCGTACCATGGACTGGCTCAGAGAGGAACTCACCTCCAAAATGGCTGATATTCAGTAAAAAGAATAACAGAGACAATAAGGAAGAGAAGACATCAGTGAAGGTAGTTCAAGCGCTGCAGGTTGCTTAAGAATATTTAATATAAACATATCTATTAGTGTAGGTGAAATAAATAAGCAAAAACACTCCATTTAATTGTCCTGTTTGTAACTGAGACTGATTATGATGTAATGTGTGTGATGTGATCTTAAATACAACAAATATGACATCACACAGACCATGGAGACAAAGCAGTGAAAAGGCAGGGTGATGATATAGAGAAACAAATAGAATGGTGGATGATGTCACAAGCAGATAAATGTTGACCATCTCTACAGACAAAGAGATTCCACAGACGGAATACTGACTACAGTTATGTCACAAATAGGCAGAATGTTGATGACGAACAGCGTGATGTCAGAGACTTAACCACATGACAGAGTGCTGACCACAGAGGGTGATGCTACAGACAGAATACAAAGAATAACCAACCAAATCAAAGCGCCTAGGCAGAAAATTCATAACGTCTTGTTTTATTTAGTAGTCATAATGACTACTAAATAAAAGGAAAACTCTAATAACGTGACTGCTGGTATAAAAATAAAAACTTATTTCTTATAGTTACTTATTATCTTGAGACTTTTGCTTGTAACAATCATGTAATAATCAGCATTATTCTTTAAATCAACTGCTGAATAATAGCTACGCATATGTATCACAACGTTTTGAAATGAAACCCTCCATAAACAGACTAATATCAATCAGCCTTTCCCATTTTGTTTGTCATAGTCTTACCATCAGCAAGCTCAGCTCCAAACACAATGCCTCGTGATGCTGACGCTCCTATACAGTGCAGGAGGGAATCACGGCGGAGGTTGAAGTTGATGAGCGCAGCCTCTACCCCCACCTTGGCCAACCCCAGCCAAAGGGCCACCTGTAAGGGCCTGCTTTCCATGAAGAGGGCCACCACGTCCCCAGAGACCCACCCCTGACCCCGCGCCCAGTGGGCCACTGAGTTAGACAGCTGGTCCAGCTGGGTGAAAGTCCATGTTTCCCCTGTGGCCTCATAGATGAGAGCCGGTTTGTCAGGGTGGAGTTTCACTGTCTGGGCAAAGATAGAAGGAATGTTGCTTCCGCGACGCATGTAACGCCACAACTCCAGCTTCACTCTCAAGAGCACATACAGGCCACTAGAGAGGGTGACATGAGGAAAAATGGAGAAAGATGGGGAGAGTCAGCAAAGGCGCAGAGACACAAAAATGATCAGAACTTTATTTGGACACATTAAACTTACTTGAGGTCTCTCTTTGCAGTGCACACTGCAATGTAGAAGTATTTCCAGCTGCTTGTGCCCAAGTAGACCCCAAGGCCTGCTGCCAAACTCCAGGACCAGGGCACCCCGAAGAGACGTAGCAGACCCAGGGAACCCAGAGAGACTGAGGCACTCGCCACATTGTGCATTCTTGCCATGGAGAAAATGGAGAACGATGTGTTTGTTTAAGATGAGATAGACATAGGTCAAGGGAGACATTGGTTTAACTCAGGAGGCTGCATGGTATACTGAACACATAAATAAGTAACTTAGTTTATGTAATACCTTAACTCATGATATCAAACCACTGGAAAAAAAGCTAAAATTGTCCATGACACATATCAACTTACAGTCAATGTAGAAGAGACTCTACCAGCTCACATTTGAGCAGTGCACATGGATGGTGTCCCACGGGGTCATATTATGTACAGGCAGTATGGCTACTGCGCAAAATCTAAATGCAAGCAATGTAGGCAACAACTTACCTACGAATCAACAGCGAGCTGGAGCGAGGTCACCTTTCACCCACTAACCCTGTCTGCGAAACTTGTTAATTAGACGGAAACTGTAGTCAGTGTGTACAAATCCACTCCTGGTTGTTGAGAGCGTTGAATGAATAGTGTTGTCCTCGGGAAAGTTCAAATCTTTTAACAGTATGCTAACAGTTTCTAAGTATTACAATAGTTTCACAGTTCCCTGCTTGTCAACGCGGTAGTTGTAGTGGTAAACACATTACGTGCAAGCGATATTTGGAAATATGTCAAAACGTACGTGAGCGAGTCCCGCAGCAAGATATTTAGCCGAGAGCGTTAATAATTTCTGAACGGCTGGAGGATTTGTTCGAAAGCTGAATGAGAATTAGAAAATGCAGAGTGAATCAGGCTATTTTCTGTACTCCATATTGAATGGTGTCATTGCAACCGGAGCACCGCCCACATTGGGCTTGGGTCTTCTGGCCGAGCTCAGCCATTTGATAAACCGGAAGCTCGTCAAGCTTTCGTCCAATTGGATTTGGACAGTATTTACCCCGCCCAATTGCTGTAGTATATTTCAACCAACTTCAGGTTCCCAGTGTCGAACAGTGCCGGTAGATCCTACCAAATAAACGTTGTAAATAATAATGTAATTAATAAAGCAAAGTGTTACAGTCTTACATTCTGTTCACAACACACAAGCACGATTGAAAATTATATATATTTTTTATCCATAAGACAAATGCTCATGAGTGTCATAGTCAGTGCAGACTGAATGCCTGCCTGCGAGACTCTGCACAGGAGCTAGTTGGTGGCAGAGTGGATCTCCCTGTGTGGAGGGCACAGCAAACTCTGTACAGCACTGCTCTCCTCAGTAAGATGTACACCCAGGGGTCCAGGATCTGATTCCAGGAGGCCATACGCAAGCCCAACAGAATGAGACCTTCTGACTGATGAATGGAAGTACTGGAGCTTTGGTATAACTGCAGCACTGACACAAGAATGTGGATCTGTTAATATAGGAGATACACAGAATCAGTATTGAATGTAGTACTGTATCATCTACAATATTCAGAAACTATTAGGGATTATGCATATACACCAAGTGGCTTCTAAAAGTGAAAAATATTCTTTCAACATGTGTGAGCTAAGACAGGTGTTAAAGGTGGCAGTACTCACAAGAAAGGGACTCCAGCACACACAGGAAACCACAGTGATCACTACCAATTGTGCCATCATCTCCACATCCAGTGAGCAAAAAGAGGAGGAAGATGATGAGAATGAGGATGATGCGCGACGGTTACAACGACCTGCTGACTTTGGTTTAACACTCTGGGAGCTCACCCTGGCCTGCAGCAATGCCAGGCCGCTTAGGATGTTACAGAGCAGGGAGAGTGTGAGTGCTGTGAGGCCCAGGCCTGAGAAGGCCAGGGCTAGGTTGGTGTCAGCTGTAGACCGCGGGCCATGGATGGGCAAGAAACACCAGGTGCCAGGAAACTGGGGGGTGTAAGTGCCAACAGCAAATAAAGGCAACACTGCTAGCAGGAGTGCAAGAGAGGACAGAAACAGCACAACCAGGCGAATATGAGTCACTGTGATCACGGCAGCATGGAGCAGGGGCTGGGTGATGCCCACACAGCGCTCCACTGCCATAGCACAGCCCAGCAGCAATGGGCACAAGCCAAAGAACACCATGCTTGCTCCAAAGGTCTGGCAGAATGTCTTGGTGGGCTCTGTGGTCTGCATTGTTACTTTGTGCCTCTGAGTATGATCCATGTGCAGATACATGGCAAAGGCACCTGGGATCACATGACTTCCAAGATCAGCCAATAGCAATGCCCCTGCCAACAGCAGAAACGGTGCTTTGGCTTGGCGGCGAAATCCGATGCGGGATTTGATCAGGATACACAGAGCAGTGACGTTGGAGATGGCGCCAAAGGTCATGGTGAAGCAGGACATTCCTAAGCTTGGAGATGTGACAGGGACGAAGGTGCTAGTATTTAGTGACAGCGGACTTGGGTATTCAGAGGAGTTGATCTCTGGTTTGTGCTGGAGGATGGAAGGTGCAGAGGAGGTAGAAAATGAAGCCATGATGTAGCAGAGAAGGTGTCCTCAGATCCAGTGTCATCTATGGAGAATTGCAGGTAAAGTTAAAAGTACTTTCAATAAATGTTTCCAGTGATCAGCACCTGTGCATAGTCTGAGTGAATTGTTATGGTCTTTGTGCATTGGTTCAAAGCCGCACATCTCTATTTTCTCTTAACCATCATTCAAGCCCATGCACACACATTTGTACCTGAAATGAATACATGCATGCATGCACTCACACACAAACTCTCAGACATATGAACGTCGTGGAACATGGAATCATGGAATGTGATCATGGAAATGAAAAGCGGTGTATCCAACAATGGGATCATTTCTATATAATTTCTCTGTTTAAAGGATCAGAGGATTTTAAACACATTTCAACAAATTCCGTCAGTCTGGTAGTGTGGCAATAAACGGAACTTGTCTTGTGTGATTTCTGTTTCTTGCTGCTTTCTTCAAGTTGGTTTGCACAATGTGCCCTTATATCAGACATTGTGTATGCCTATTGCATGACAATTGTTCTCCATTTCAGTACATTTAATGCCTCCATTTCAGATCTTTCACAATCAATGTCCTTTTCTTGTGATGGGCGCATCACATTTCTCCCACTGATGTCTTGTTGGGAAGAGGTTGAAACCAAACTCACACAGAGAATCATTCATTTGAATCAGTGGTTACCAGTTTGCACAGGCAATTTTCAATTTTCATTATAATACATGCAACAAACACTGGACTAAATGTCTGCAAGAGGTTAATTAAGTCTCACACTCCAGACTGGTATTAATCACAGCCCATTTACAGGGGCGCAGCAGCGACACGCACAGCCTTTCTCTGGGGCATATAATAATGCCATAATAATGCCAAGGGTTTCCAGCAGCATGCTCCCCTGGGAACAGATTTTTCTAAATACTTATTTTAAAACTAATTTCTGATGGCTACGACAAGGATTTTAAACCACTACTTTGTTAACAGTTTAATTAAAAAACAAATCAAGGGATTTTCTTTAGTGAAATTAATTTCTAGTGGTATTGAAGTATTGACAATGTGACAGCTAATCCTGAGTTTTAAATGTATTTGGAAGCAATTTTTAAGGCAATTTTTAAGTTAGTTGTGAAGGTTTCTGTTTGCATTGTGCTTGTTA
This sequence comes from Gephyroberyx darwinii, assembly GCA_900660455.1. Classification (NCBI taxonomy): domain Eukaryota; kingdom Metazoa; phylum Chordata; class Actinopteri; order Trachichthyiformes; family Trachichthyidae; genus Gephyroberyx; species Gephyroberyx darwinii. The sequence continues at coordinate 43,786 of CABFOQ010052315.1, forward strand.
TGCTTGTTATTGAAGTCTAGTTTCTGGGGTTTCACTGAAAAAATACCACCCATACTCACCACCCTTGGGGTTTTCCTGTCCAATTTCTTCCATAATGAAATTAAAATGTATTTCCCCAGTATAGTGTCAAGCAAATGGACTACAAAATGGATTCAAATACAAAAATAAAACTCCATAAGTGAACCACATATTCCATAGTGGGCTCTATTAAAGATCAGTCTATACTGTATATCCCCTATGAGATGTATTGAACGGACCTGGTCTCAGCACCTTTAATAAGAATAGAAGACCATTTAAATAACCTCTGTAAGGGGAATATTGTTCAAAACCCCTCATTATAACTTAAATAAGAAGACTGAGTATGATAGTGCGTTTTTAAGTACGTTCCCTAAGGTAATTCAGCCCCAATTAAATAAGTAGAAAGTAAACAAATAAAGAAAATAAAAATAGCTTTTGTTATTTTGTTATTTGATACAAATGGCCGATTTATACTTAAAATGTGCAATTTAGATCAATACTTGATCTACTTGATCTTCTTCTGTCTATAAACCAGTGATAAGAATAATGTTTCAAATGAGGTCTAGCATGACTTTACTGAGTGATACATTGAAAAGAACTTCAATTTCTAATTTCAATTCACAAATCAGAACCAGTTGCACTCCATTTTCTGGTAAGGGTTAGCGTGACATCTTTGGTACCAACAGAAACCTTGGACTGTCTACTTATGTTTGGTACCTGTCATCTGATGTTTAACCCTCCAGATGCTGTTAAGGATATTCAAGAAGTTTTATCGAATGATCTGGATGTTTTAACTTTTGTATTTTTTCCTACATTTTTTTTGTCTACATTCTTCCTGTTACTCCCCTCTTGCCTTGTCAACAGACAACGTACCTACAGAGAGAACAGGCAGGTGACAGCTAACAAGCTGCCGGGTAGTGTGAATAAATGACAATGGGTCTGCCTGAAAAAAAAAAAAGGATTGAGGGGCTCCATTCAGGACAGGCAGAATGTCACCAATGACAAAAGAAACGTGTCATGTCAAACCCATCATATCATTTACCGTGGAAATGCTTCAGGCAGATGAGCGATGCAGGCTACTGTATCTATGACAAGCCTCTGTTACTATGAATTTCTTGTTTTATTCTTATTAGTGCATGTTTTAAACATTTCTCAACAACTACATAGTTGGCTGCTTACATGGATGAAAATATTAGGAATAATGTTGGGTTAGTGCTCCTTTTGCACTATCCATGTTTCAATTGTCTCAACTGTCAAGGCTTCAAAATCTCCCTTTAACCTGTCTGCACTCTTTCATATACATCTCCCATTCATGACTAAAATGGATTGAATAGATGAAGCATCATAAAAGAATCATAGCTGTCTTTGGTATACATCTGGTTAGTGTCTTTCATGGAAAAAGCAGGTGTTCCTTATATTTTGTACACTCAGTCTATATTTCAGCTTTCACTGACAATTAATTTGGTAGCAGATAAAAATGTGTTTAATATGTCATCAAAAAGTGGTTATCAATTGTAAATGAAACTTACCTTTAGATGACTTTATGAAGACAGAATTGTTTGGAATGGCACATAATAGAGGAGAGAAGAAGAGTGTTACCCACCTGCTGCCTAAATGTGTCAGCAGAACAATGTGCCTGGTTTGCCACACTCAATCATCTCTATCGTCCACATACAGTCATTTGCTCTCTTTCTCTCCCATTGTCTCTCTCCATCTCTCTGCCGGTCTCTCTTTCTCCCTATCTCTCTCTCTCTGTCTTCTCTGTCAGCACTACATGAAGGACCTGTATATTCATCTCATTCCCTCTCTGGGTGTGTTGCTTCCCTTTTAGTAAACTCTGAGCCAGAGACAATATCAGCTTTCATCTTCCTTTGCAGTATTGACACAATGCTAGCTGGACAGTTGGACAGATCAGTACAAATGTTATAATAATATAAATAATATATATGTGCATTTTACTTTTCTTATAGTTCCCAAAACAAGTCATCTGTCTTTGTTATCTAAAAATAAATGAAATGTAACATGTTAGAAGAAAGACAAGACAAGAAATCTAATCCAATGTGTTTATAGAACTAATAGAGCTATCAGACAATGTTTCAGTGCAACCCCCTGATTTTAATTTAATGCTTTTAATGTCATTACTTTTGTGTCAACACCATCAGACACAGTAAAAATCATTTTATTTTGATTTGACCAACACAGATTTAGAGCCTCAAAATCATTCTTCACATTCTTAGTTACACATATGTGGAATTAAATGTTGATTGTTAACATTCGTTCATTTATTACACCACCCCAAATATATCCCTTTTAAAACTCTTACTTTGTCTTTTATAATAATTTCCAACATCAAAAAGTACATTTTGAAGTTAAAAGAGATAAATGCTTTAATAGATTGACACTATTGGCTGAAGCCAATAAAAGCACATTTATTTCAAATCAACTAAAAGTCCATCTGGAGAGGAGATGGAGAGCTCGTACACATAAGATTACGTAAACCTTCAAATTAAATAAATACTTAAAAATCACCAAAACTTTCTGACATGTCAGCCATTACTATGTAACTACATAGTGTTTAAAAGTAATAAAGTCATGTCTGACTTAAAATGGAATATCTGGGAGCATGAAGTAAACATCATGTACAAGCCTGCAATAGATTTAGGGTGTACCGATGTGTTTCTAGTGGTTACAGGTGGACATCAAATCTCATCAGGTGTATCTATTATGTAATGTTTACTTTATGTACACGTTAATGAAAACATGACATGACATATTAGTATTTACTATGATCATAAATGATTGACAAACCATGATGAAAGATGCTTTGGAGATATTGCCAACACCATCAAACAGAAAAACTGATGGTGACTGATGGTTGACGTCTGACAGTGTTGACCAAATACAACAGCATTCTCCATGCTGCTGCCTTAAAATACAAAATTTAATTCAGAATTTGAAACAAATCTTTTCATTATAGAGAGATGGTGTCGACATATCACGGTTGTGACAGCAGTAATATCAGTGTAAATGGTCTAAATGATCAGAACATAGCAAACCTACTAGAACCTGTGCAGTTCTGGCGGTGCAACCAGATAATATTGTAGTAAATATTGTTTACAATTCACTGCATTTGGGTCTTGGTATGGTGTTGATGCTACTCTTTCAGTTTGATCAATCTGTGTGTCTCTAATTCGCCTGTGGAATCCTGGACAGAAGATTAGAAATCATTCATATAAGATTACCACAACAAAACACTGAATGTCAGCCTGACAAATATTTCAATGTATTTGATGCTTCTAGCTTTTCTTAGGAGGCTCACTGGAACACTAACAAAGACGGAAAAGTGTGTGGGAGTGAATGCATTCTCACTTCAAAGAGAAACTTCCTGTGATTCTTAAGAGATGTTGTTAGAAGGTGTGCATAAACCTAGAGCGTAACAGACTTTAGGGGTGGTTAAAGGAGCAATTATCTGTGTTGTAGCTGGGGCTACTTAAGGTTTGCTTTACCCTTTTTAAAAGTCAAGCATATATTTTCAGACTAAGAGTTGTTTTTGAGACAGTCGTGCTTCTGAGTCACTGGAGGAAACAAGATGAAGAGAGGAGGAATGGAACAGTCTTCCATTTCCTCTCTCAATGGGGGACAGAGTGACAGACATGGAAGATAGTGGAAAAGCAAAGACAGCACAGCAGAAAGGTGAGAAAATCTATATAGAAGTGTGGGGTTCTGTTTATCTGCGTCAAAACTCTGAACTTGGCTCCTACCTTTTCAAAGCCAGGAGTGGGGAGACCTTGGTACCAGAGTGATCATCTTCAGACTTTTTAAACTTTAAACAACTTTATTCAAATAATTTACAATGTGAAACATATAGATAATGCAACAGAAAACTTAAGATCATTATTTTGAGCGAAACATGCTAAAATCTAATATAAACATAACATTGCTCTGCCCAGTGGTTCCAACTGGTTAGGGTTAACCAATACTCTAACAGACAATAATAACAGCTATTTTTGAACATTCAAGTTTCGAGAGACTCATTATCTGCATTTGGTACATCATAAACCCCATGTCTATTCATACACTTGGATGTAACACGTTAAACATTACAGTGAAAGCCATAACTCTATACAGAATTGTACAGCAATAAACACACAAATGTACAAATCTTTCATAATGTTGTTGTTGATATTTTAAACAAGAGTTTAAATACAGTGAAAAAAACTAAATATACAGACAAAACAACAAAACACATTCAAAGAAAAAGAAAAAGTGCTTGCCTTTGTTAGATAACCTTTCAGATTGTCTTTGCAGGTTGGATAAAGTACCTGGATGATGCAATGAGACATTTTTGGTGTACCTGATTAAACCAGGTCTTGATAATATCAGTGCGGTCACATTTTTTTTTACCATACAGGAAAATAATATGAAAATATTTGGAAAGTTTTGTTCCAAGTCTAGATGAGAGACACCGTTTGGGTTACTGACATAAATATGACATTAACTGACTTAAATATTAGCATATGTCATTTTTTTTCGGAATGAAATGAAATGTAAAGGCCAACTCATGGTAAAGTACTATTTACAATATTTAGCAGTGAAAAGAAACAGCTGTATTGGCAAAAAAGTGAGGACAGTAATCCACCTATGGCGTACTATCAGGAAATGAGTCACAGAGTTTGATGATGCTTCCCAGGCCACTCTTTAGCCCTTCAGATATGAGACTCTCCTGTGTTCTGGCTGCTCTTGGATGACTGAGGATGACAGAAAGTACACAGACAAGCCAGTCAGCATTGTTAGACTCATTCAGTGCTCCTTCACTATCCAGATTGGCTCTTCTCAATCACCAATTTACAACATGCTTCACTTCACACCAACTACTTTGCCTTCTTATCTCCGAGCTTTGGAAAGTAATTAGAAGTTTGCTTTTGAAATGGCTCCAAAATTAGATGTCCACCATGACTTGGTGCCCTTGTGTTTCTTAAGTGTGTCTTAAGTGATCTGATTACAGAGGAAATGGTGAGGCAGATCATATCTTGCATTATGCTGCTCACTGCAGCTATTAAATGCTTAAATGAATATAATGATTAAAAGATCCTGTCGCTGGGTAGACAAATTAGGAATCTTTTGTTGACAATGAGTAAATAAAATATTGCTTGAAGTTGCATGTTGATCTTTTCACTTTCTTGTTGTGCTTTTAGAAATCTTGAGTTTCTCTTTTTTTTCAACAATGTGTATTTGACTGAGGAGGATGAAAACAGTGTGGTTTACAATCGATGAAATGTGAGAATGAATTAATAAGCCTGTAAAATAGATATTACATATAACCATGTATTAACCAGATCTCTATGGTTCTGTTGCATTTTGATAATATGGGTAAATGTGATGCTGCTAAATTTCTCAACTCAACGTTACTGTCATTCTGCCTGAATCAGAGCCACTAGATTGAAATGCTGAGTTTACTCACCGGTGCTTTGCTTGCGTGGGAGGAGCTGAACTCTGAGTACCTTTTCTTCTGAGGTCCACAGAATCTCGACAGGAGGTTTCCATACTCTTCTCTCACCTACGGGGGAAAGGTAGAATACCAATTGATCTAAATTCCTGTAAGAGTTTTGACATCAAAAATAGTTGCAGGGCTTATTGCTTATTGGCTTATGCTCTTCTGATGTTTAGGAGGAGAGGGACAAACCTGTTTGGAAAGCAGACAGTGCATGACGAAGAGCAGGACCCCTTGCAGACTGCTGAAGATAGTGAACAGGTAAGACGGGACCACTGTGCCCCCCTCAAACTGGAAACAACCAAAGATCCACATGGTGCCCAGCACACACAATTGAGCCACTGCAGTGATGATGAATGCCCTGCAGGAGGCAACAAAGACACACATGGGTCAAATCTGAGGCACCAGAAGTGTCAGCATGAACTGGTATTGATCGCAAACTCACTTAATTTTGCGTAAGTTGTTTAGGTCAGGGTTTAAACTTGAGAACTTCTGTGCCAACTTCCACACAGTGATGAGAAAGAAAACAATGTTTACCTGAAAGGCAATAAATATGAGGGTTAAAAAAAAAAATGAAGTCAGTTTTAGTGTTATTATTCAACTTGGCTTATTTCCTTACTTACGAGGATGATGACACAGGCAGGGCCAAAGAAACTCCAGATGAAATCATCTTCCAGGTTTAACCAACAACTGAAATACACATCAAGAATTTATTGAACAAACTACAGTCAACATAACATGGAATTACAAAGCTTAGATGTTAATAAGATGTGAATAGAGGAATAAGATGAAATTGCAGTCAGTAGTGGGAGCTCACTGTCTCTTGGTGCCATATCCCTTGGCATTGGCTAAGGCAGAGATAGCAACAATCACAGCTGGGACTCCATAGCCGCCTGCCATCATGTAGAGGATTTTGAAGGTGGTGTTGAAGACCAGGACTACCATCCTGAAGAGTTGTATGCCCTCCAGACACATCCAGCAGAATGCTGCCAGATAGAAGTAATGCAGCAGACCTGCTACCACTGCACAGCCAACCTAATGTAGCAGGGAGAGAGAGAGAGAGAGAGAGAGAGAGAGAAGAGGATCAGTAACATAGCAGTGAAAAAGGATGCTGAGAAATGACAGAGAGGGAGAGACTACTTATTGTGCTGTTGTTTACAACCATACAGCACCCACATAAATCATTCAGTAGCTGTGGCATTACTTCAAATATCTAGTCCCTCTCTCTATTTGAAGCAGCCAGAAGCCTTTCCACGTCTGGACAGCTCATGCATCCTGACTGCAAACACTGCAACATAAATAGGATTTGTCACTATGTTTGTGTTTACCTGGTTCTCGGTGCGGGAGATGCCTGCAAGGAAGACAAGGTTGGCGATGAAGAGGCTGATGCAGAGGTGCAGGTGAATGGTGGTACGTGGACTCTGGATGGAGCGGACAAGTGAGAATGTGAGCATGCAGAAGAACAAGCACACTAGGGATAGGGACAGGCCGACCCAGGTGATCAGCTGCAACTCAAACGAGTCCTGTTGGGGGAGAGAGAGAGAGAGAGGGAGAGGGAGAGACAAGAGAGAGAGAGGCGTTACTACAGACCATGGACCTGGACTGAGTGCTATCAGCTTCATGGTATGGTGTGTAACTAATGTAGCATTTTAAACCTCAATCTCATGGCGGGCCATGAGCACAGCAAAGCTGCTCAGATGGTTGCAGGAGCACACAGTGCGGTCAGAATTGGACTCCACAACATAACAGCCATGAGGAGACCATGTCCCACCATCCTCCGTGGAATCCCAGTATACACAGGTGTAGTTACGTTCATTAAACTGTGAAACAGATTAAGACACCAGTATGATTAGAGACAGTTTGCCTTGCAGTCATGCGACAGTTTCACCATTATAGAATTTTCTTTCTTCCTTACCTTATTCAGATGGCGGAAGGTTAATATGACTGGCTCTTTGAGGTGGCTTGTGTCTCTGTTACTAACGGTGGCAGTCACCACTTTGGAGTTGACGTTGAAGCTGACCTTTGGTTGTTTCATCCCACTGAAGAAGCCGGTGGATTCTTGCAGGTTCTTATAGCTCAGCAAGGACACTGTTGCAAAGCCTATAACAATCACACAGAGACACACTGGATTAAGTGAACATTCAAACCCTTTAAAGGACATCTGTGGATTAAATGAAATTATGATAATGGTTACAAGTGTGATATCTGATGATGATGATGATGACCTGGGTAAGAGGAAGCCTCTCCTGCGGCTGTCTCCCACTGGATATCCAGCTGGGCATGTTCAGATGGTAAAGTCGCAGCTCTCTGGGGTAAGACAGCACCCCTGTGTACCAGCAGCTCCAGCTCTGGACCCAGACACAAAGATCAGGTCTTCACAAACATACATCACTTGGCAGTAACTCAACAAAGGAGAAATTTATCAGCTATTTAAAAAAATGTCTAGATGTGGAGTTACACAACTGAGCTCTTGGAAGAACAATTGTCTTTGTATTGGAACAAACAGTTATGAGTGAACAGGAAAGCAAATACTGTTAGACAAAGTCAGCTGCTTCAATGTGTTCATTTTTTCTAACCTGTGTGAGCTTTGGATCTTTGGGTTCTGGGGGACTTGACGAAGGGTCCTATCAGCCTTAAAGCCCTTTCTACCAGGTCCAGAAAGGTGGAGACTTGCTGGTTATCACTGAAGGCTACACTGGACAAGAACCCATCTATCAAAGACAACAATCTCTACAGCCACAGACGAGCAGGGGGAGGAGGAACGTAAGCATGGGAGGCAGAGACAGACAGAGAGAGACTTTCAGGCTGCATACCATCTCAGTTCAGCCTAAACAAACTACAATGTTATGCATGCAGACATGTCTACACCATGTGACAGAGCTGGAGGAAGGTAGCACTTCCTATTTCTGATGTGGTTGTGCAGCACTAGCAGCTCTTTGTATATCCAAATCACATTTCCTTTGATCAGAAATACCTCTAGCAGGTTGTCGCCATCCAACCCTGTGAGAGTTTGATTCTCAGTCAGCTTCAGACAACTGGTCTTCAACAGACTCACAATTTCGTGTGCACCTGGAAGTTTCTAGGAATAAGTGATGGGGAGAGAATGTATTATTATTTGTAGTGGATTGATATTTTCATATTTTGACTATATGATGAATAGTGATACAATTATTTTCTGCAATGTTACCTCTTCCAGATTGTTCTCACCCATGAATTCATCACAGTTCAACGCTGAGGAAACAGGAGGAGTGATTCATTAGACTGGCTTGCCAATCGCCATACCAGAGATATATTATGAGGATACAATATACACTCAAAATGTGCTACTTGGGACCAATATTGGTTCTGTTACAAATGTATGAAAATGTTGAGCGGTACTGTAATTCTCACCAGTACAACGAGACTTCTGGTTGCCATAGTTAGTGAACCCTGCTTGGCATGCGCAGTAATGGCCATTGGCTCCACGGTGGCAGGTTCCATTTCCGCAGATTGTTTTATCAATCAGACATATGTCTACAAGAAACGAATCAGTGACAGGAAAATGGCTTCACTATGTGTTTCAATCATTACTAATGGAACAGAAAATATCCTGCTCCACTCAAATGTTTCTGAAATGGTGCTGGATAGATTCTGAAACATAATGCATAGGACGAAACACATAGGACAGAACAAAAACACAGCACAGCCCATAATTGAACTATCCTTTTATGGTTTCATTTCTCACCACTCAGAAACAAGCTGTATGTGTATTGTGTATTGTAGAAATGGTCAACTTAGTAAGTAAATAGTAAGGAAGTTTCTTAGTATTAAAGCCCTTAAAGTTTCTTAGTATTAAAGTAACAAATTACTCTCGTTAGTGTAATTGAGTAGCTTTTTTGTGTACTTGTACTTTTTTGAGTCATTTTTAAAATCAGTAATTTTACTTCATTTACTTCAAATTTCATCAAAGTAACAGTACTTCTACTTGAGTACATTTTTTTTGTACTCTTTCCACCCCTGCTTACAATATGTCACTACAGCTCTTGGCAAGAACAATCACTGTTGATTGCACGTAGCAAGCCAACCACATGCACTGAGGATGCCGAGAGTGTTCGTTGGCATCTTACCTTCACATGTAACATTTTCACCCATTTGAAAACTCTCCTTTCTAGGGCTGGGAATGAATCCATCATCACAACTGCAGGAGTAGTGTGGGATTTCATTGCGGCACGTGGCATTAGGTCCACAGATGTCTTTGTAAACCGAACACTCATCGATATCTTAAAGCATAACATAGGGACAGGCTTTTCATATTTGGATGATAAGTAAAATGCAGACCAAATATATGGAAAACTGCCTCAAGTAGTCAGTGTTGTGAAAGGACAAGGTCATTTACCTTTACATGTTGCAAATGCGTCGACCGTAAAATTCACACTCCCTAATGATGATATGAAACCATCGTCACACCGGCAGTAGAAGCTGCCCACTGTGTTAATACAGCGTGCATTGTCACCACATGGGTTCTGATCTGCACATTCATCATCATCTTGGATCAAAGGCCCAGAAAGAGGGATGTGGAAAGAGAGGGTATCACACAAGTCAGTGCTTGAATGAATATACTTTAAAAATGAATCTCAATCTAAATGTTCGGTGAAAATGCAGTAAACTTTTTCCCTACATTTTTTTCAATTCAATAATTGATAATACACAACTTTAACCCTCTGAATGCAAAGATCAATAATCTATGAAAAACAACAACAACAAAAAAACTATCTCACACAACATGCCTGTTTTATCCACATTGGGTTGTGAATAAGATATGTCAGGTTAGAATAAGAGCAGTTTGTTCATACCCACACATTCTCTATTGATTGTCCTTTCTCCTATTTTGCAGGAGGATTGTGATAATTCTATCACCAGGGAGATGTGGAGAGCTGCAAGACAAGCAGGAGCCTGTTTACAATTCATCAGCAGATAGAACCATATAGAGCCATTCCATATAGAACCGTTCAATATAGAACCGTTCAATATAGAACTGTTCAATATAGAACCGTTCAATATAGAACAATTCCATATAGAACCATTCCATATAGAGCCATTCCATATTTTACAATTTCATGATATTTCATTGGAGATACAAGAAAAGTAAAGAGACGATTTGTCCACATAAATTACATCAGAAAGGTTTTAAAAGGCTCTGCAGGAAAGGTAGATGCCCTCATTCCTTGCCGTCATTTCCTCAGATTGTTCCTACAGCATATGCACACAGGATTTGCCCATAATTCCCCCTAAACTGTACATGGGTGGCCAGAGAACTCTACTTCCTCTGTATGAGGAAGCCATCA